>JAVMKO010000001.1:100663565-100916065 GCA_032164245.1 Sternotherus odoratus | reverse complement strand
ATAATTTTTCTAGCAGGCAAGTTGATAGTCTTGTAAGAAATACATAGTAGTTAATCTTGTGATGAAGTATCTTTAAGGGAGCTGTGGCAAGCAAAAAGAGTTTTCTCTCAACCTTATTCTCTATCTAGAGTAGGGGTGGGCAAACTACTGCCCGTGGGAAACGCCTGGCCCACTAGACCTTTTAGTTCCAGCTCAGGAGTGGAGTCAGGGGTTTGCCCTGCTCCGGCACTCCAGCCAGGGAGTGGGATTGGGAGCTTGCCCGGCTCCATGTGGCTCCGAGGAATCAGCTGCCATGACCCTCCTCTGACTCCTACATAGTACGCAGAAGTGTGGCCAGGCAGTTCTGCGCACTTCCTCATCCACAGGCACCACTCCCGCAGCTCCCATTGGCTGCGGTTCCTAGACAGTGGGAACTGCAGAGGTGATGCCTGCAGATGGAGCAGTGTGCAGAGCCAGGAGAGGGAACATGCTTCCGAGAGCTGACTGCGGTACGTGGAGCCCAGAGCCTGCACCCTCCGCTCCAATCTCCGGCCACAGCCCTGATCACCCTCCCACTCTCCAAAGCCCTCTCTTGTACTCCAAACCCCTCATTCCCACTTCCACCCCAGAGCCTGCACCCCCCACCAGAGCCCTCACATCCCTACCCATACCCCAACCCTCTGCCCTGATACCCCTCCTGCCCTCCAAACCCCTCAGTCCCAGGCTGAAGCCCCTCCTACATCCCAAAGCCCTCATCCCAACCTCACCCCAGAGCCAACACCAGCAGCTGGAGCCCTCTCCCCCTCCTGCTTCCCTACCCCCAATTTCATGAGCATTCACGGCCCGCCATACAATTTCCATACCCCAATGTGGCTCTCAGGCCTAAACGTTTGCCCACCCAGATCTAGAGCTGGTCTTCACTGGGGGGGTAGATCGGCTGTAGATACGCCAATTCAGCTACATTAACAATGTAGCTGAATTGGCGTATCTACAGCCGACTTACCTGCCATCCTCACGGTGGCGGCAGGTGGCAGTGCACTCCCATCGACTCCAGCTTACGCCTTGTGGCAAGCTGGAGTTCTGGAGTCGATGAGGGCGCCGCTGGCGATCGATTTATCGCATCTTGACGAGACGTGATAAATCGATCCCCTAAAGATCGATTCCTGCCAGTTTTAGCGAAGACAAGCCCCTAGAGTCAATTCTTGAGCAGAGCTGCTCCTTGAGAACCAAGAATTGGTAACAGGGCTAAGATCCTTGAAAAAGGTGATTTCCTACACGGTGTTTTGACCACCTCTGTTCAAGAGTTTATTTACACAGGAATGCATGGAAACAATTTGAACATTCTTCTTACCACACGAGCTTGCCCTCCCTTTCACCAGTTGTCTATTTTTGCTTTTAAACTGTCATCTCATGGAGAGTAATATGATTCAGCCCATCTACAACATGCAACTAAACTGTGCCACACCAAATATATTTAAATGGAAACTATCTTTGAAGTGCTTTACTTTTTCAAATATGGCTCTGTTCTCAGTATTGAGTGGGCATTAGCTTCCTTCCTGTTTTACACAGTAAATACTGACTGAATTTGAGACATTTGCATAATTACCTAATTCACACAAGGTCAAAATGTGCACTACTAAAACTTTTATGCAAGATTTCTGAAAGAACACCATCAGAGACTGTTTTATTTACTTATTTTGGTAGCCTTGTCCTCCAATCTTCCCCTTCAAAAGTACCACTTGAAGTCTCATCATAATGCATCACTGCCAGAACAATCTGTAAGGTTTTGTATGTGCACAAGCATAAAACTAATTTTTACCTCTTCAATGGAATGTATTTGGTGGCAGCATTTTCTAATATAATCAAACAAAAATGTCTGCTTTTTGGACTACATTTTACCATCTGTGTCTCTCACTCTCAAGAGAATTAAAAACAAACAGTCTTTCTCTCTTTCCTATACAATTTCATGACAACAGGACATCTCCACTCTTCAGTGGACATGTCTTTTAGATTCTCCTAATTGTAACAGGGTGCTGGCGAGAAAGCGCTGAGCCAGCCCCTGTTCTCTCTGTTAGCTCGGGTACCAAAGGTTCTGCTAGCTCAGCTCCCACAGCTGGGGGAGTTAATTGGCTGGCAGGGTGTGGCCCCCAGGGTGAGTGGGGCTTCAGGTAAACCACCTGGGAGCCTTCCAGGCCAGAGCATAAAGCTGGCAGGAAGGAAGTCACAGGGGGGAAAGAGAACAACGAGGAACAAGGTGTTATTGTTCCTAGCTAGCTGTGGGAGCTAGCTATCCCCCAAGGCAGCCAAGTCAGGGGGCTATCTTGTATAGAACTGTATATAGGTGACGGTGGGGTTTGCACAAGAAAATAAAGGGACACTGGTGCTTACAATAAGGGGCTCCTGGGTCATTTTTGCAGCGAGCAGGCAAAGACTCACTTACACTAATGAACATAATGCTTTCAGTTACTGACACTTGTTTATCCATCTGCCTACTGTATTGATGGTAAAGCTTAAAGAACACAGAACAAAACAGGGACTGTGGTCCTCCCAACATGCAATATGAAATCCATACGGGTACCCAGCAGGCAGTCTCTACCTCAATAACTAGTCAGCAGCTACAAAAGACCTTCCAGTTCCCTAGTAAGAATTTAACATAGTACACATAGTCCCGTCTTTACCAAGATTTGAAATGGGGACTAAAAAAGGCTCCCTATGATCTACTGACAATGTTGCCAACATTTGGAGCAAAACCAGAATAGTACCAATGAAGAGGACATCTAGAAGAAAAAGATTTGTTCATCCCACTTGTGACTACTCTGAAAGCTTGCTCCAAATTTACAGTTTTGGCTGGACATTTGTGCTAGTGATGGTTTCAAAGAACATCACTGGAACAACAGATGCCAGGAATTCATTGATACACAACGTGGATTTATCCAGTCTACATATGCAGAAACCAGTTCTGATCTTAGATATCAAGCACTGCTTCAGAGTAGTATCTTGATGGCTTTATGCAAGTAGGCAACTCAGTTTCCCTTCAAAAGAGAAAGACTTAAGAACATAAGAAAGGTCATACTAGGTTAGGCCGAAGGTCCATCTAGCCCAGTATCCTGGCTAATAGTAGCCAATGGCAGGTGCCCTGGAGGGAACAAACAGAACAGGTAATCATCAAGTGATCCATTCCCTGTCACCCATTCCCAGCTTCTGGCAAACAGAGGCTAGAAACACCATCCATGCCCATCCTAGCTAACAGCCAGTGATGGACCTATCCTCTGTGAATTTATCTAGTTCTTCTTTGAACACTCTTATAGTCGTAGCCTTCACAACATCCTCTGGCAAGGAGTTCCACAATACTTCCTTGTGTTTGTTTTAAGCCTGCTGCCTTTTAATTTCATTTGGTGACCCCTGAGTTCTTGTGTTATGAGAAGGAAGTGCCTCCCTTACATTTCCTAAGCAGAGCTAATGCTAAAATGTACTGCTCAGAAGTCTGCTTTGCGTCAATTGGCATCGGTTGAAACAAACGAAGAGTATTATTTGGAGAGACCAGGGCCGGCGACAGGGGGGTACTACGGGTAGAGCTGTACCGGGCCCCGCACTTTAGGGGGGCCCCGGTACAGCTCTACCCATAGTCATCCGGCGCGGCTCTCCTCCGGACGAGCGCGCCTGTCCCCGGCCGAGCAGTGAGCCCGGCCGGCGGCAGCAGCACAGTCCGGAGAGAGAAAGGGCGGGGGGGGGGGGGAGGGAGCAGCAAGGGCGGCTCACCCCACTCCCGGGCTCTCGCTCCCGCTGTGGCCAGCTGTCAGCTGGGGGGGAGCGCCGGCTGGGTGGGGGGAGGGGGGGCGGCTGGGCTTCCTCCCCCAGGCGCTGTCAGCTGGGGGGGGGGGGATGTGGCTGGGCTTCCTCCCCCAGCCGCTGTCAGCTGGGGGGGGAGAGCGCCGGTTGGGGGGGCAGCTGGGCTGGGGGGCCCCCAGCCACTGTCGGCTGGGCTGGGGGGGGGGCGGTTGGGGGGGGAGCCCAGCCGCTATCGGCTGGGCTGGGCTGGGGGGAGCTGGACTGGGGGGCCCCCCAGCCACTGTCGGCTGGGCTGGAGGGGCCCCCAAACTATCAGAGTAGGGGGCCCCCAAATTTCTGTCGCCGGCCCTGGGAGAGACAGATAAAGGGATCCCCTTTCTCCCTTCCATATTTACTTTCTCCCCACTAGTCATGATTTTATACACCTCAATTATATCTCTCCTTAGTCAAATCTTTTCCAAGCTGAAAAGTCCCAGTTTTATTAATCTCTCCTCATATGGAAGCTGTCCCTAATAATTTGTATTGCCCTTTTCTGTATCTTTTCCAATTCCAATATATATTTTTTGAGCTGGGGGACCATATCTGCAGGCAGCATTCAAGATGTGGACGGACCATGGATTTATATAGCGGCAGTATGATATTTTCTGTCTTATTATCTATCCCTTTCTTAATGATTCCAAACATTCTGTTTGGGCTTTTTTTTTTTTTTTTTTTTTGGACTGCCGCAGCACATTGAGTGGATGTTTTCAGAGAACTACCCACAATGACTCCAAGATCTCTTTCTTGAACGGTTAAGTTAGACCCCATCATTTTATATGTATGTTGGGGGGGCGGGGTTTCCAATGTGTATTACTTTGCATTTATCAACAGTGAATTTCATCTGCCATTTTGTTGCCCAGTCTTGAGGAATCCTTTTGTAGCTCTTGGCAATCTGCCTGGGACTTAACTATCTTGAATAATTTTGTATCATCTGCAAATTTTGCCATCTCACTGTTTATCCCTTTTTCCAGGTCATTTAAGACTTTCCTCAAAGGTTATCTTTGCTCTGTGTATCAGTCATTGTATTCCTAGGTTCCTGCTTTGCAACATTCTAACTAGCGCTCTACCTTCGCCCAGCTCGTTTTTAATAGTGTGATATCATAATACTGTGTCTATAGCTCAGCTTGTTACAGTGGAACTGACTGAGGGGCCTGAACTAGATCCCAACTCCTCCCATCCCTTATATAAACTTCAAGCAAGCTTGGATCCGGATCCAAACAGCTCAGGTCTATCTCTGATGGAAATTGTGTTGTGTTACATTCAGACTTCACTGTAGAATTAATTAAGCAGGAGGAGATGGCTGCAAGGGAGAGACCTTTGATCACACACAGTCCAGTTTGCATTAATTAACGTGGTCAGAAAATTATGAAACGTAAGATTTGTATAGAAATCAAGTATACTGAAAGTTTTCCCATCAATGGAAATCCCTCTCTAATAGAAAAGATAGGATCATCAAGGTGAATTCCTATCTTAGGTGGGAAGGAACAAAGTTTCTTTGCTCCTTAAAAACAGAGAAACCTTGTCTACTATCGCCCGTTGAAACCGAGAGCATGCAAGCAGCTTAAAGTAGTGTAGCACAACCGTAATCTTCAGCCACTAAAATTAACCAGTTCATACTGCCGAGACCGTCATAAATCCTTTGACATTAAGGTAACATAGAAGTTCTTGGACCATTCATATGGAATTTTCCTAAACTAAACTCTTTCAATAGAAATGAAATGCTATCAGAGTAGTCAGACACCGCCTCAGCTCTGAACGTCAGCCATGAAGCAGTAAAAGATTAAGAATCTGATCCAGCAAGGAGCTGAGCATTTCACAAGAGGTACTCAACAATTTTCAGGACTGGGCCACAAACAGTTTGTTGCAAACTTCTACTAGAATTAAGCATACAAACAAACGAACAAACATGCACATACAGATCTCTACAGTGCCAAAGCAATTAGCAGTCTACTATAGTACATGGGGTCTTTCACAATATTAATATGACTGAGGGAGATGCAAAGCCACTTGACCAACCTGTGTGGTATCAGACTAGTAGCATAGTTTAAGAGCTCTACTTGAGAAAAGTCAGAAGAAAGAGTATCAATGAGCATAGAACTAAGAGCTAGATGGGGAGCGGATTCTGAGGGGATAATGGAAGGAAGAACAGCTGCAACAGATCAATGGGTAAGCTATTAAAAAGGCAATGAATTGGGGAAATAAACTAACCTTGTAATTTTTAGAAAAAATAAATTAGTATGGCCTTAATACTGAAAACATCCCTGTATAACCCCCCCCCCCCCCCAAGTTGGTCACACCATTAGTACATCCCTCCAAGGCCAAACAAGCTGAAAAATTGATATATTTGGCATCATACACACACACACACACACACACACTTCCTTGCAAGGCTTTGATACAGGGGAAGAGAAAGGGCCAGCAAAAAAGACAGAACAACAGGACCTGTCCTGAAGGGAGGTAAGGAAAGAGGCCATGGAGCTGACTTGCCAGACATCACTAGTCACTTGCTGGCTGTTCTTTCACCATTTATATCATGTCAACACACATGACATTTAAATATGGTAGTGTTTTCTTAAAAGTCCTAGCCCTCTTCTCTCTCTCTTTCTTCACCCCCACACTTTGGATCCATATGTAACAGGGTTTCAGTTATTTCCAGTGTGTTAAGAACCCCACAACACCTTCTGCAAGAGTCAGTGTGTTAATATCCCACTTAAACCAGGCAGTCTACCACTACATATAGGCAGCAGGCCCATCATTTTCATACAAGAGGGCTGGGGAGCCCCAGAGCCCTACTGCATTGGTGAGAAGGGGGTAAGAGGTCAGGTGTTAAGGGAGTGAGCCTCTCCATTCCAAAATATCAAATTCCTGGTAAAGATAAAAGGGAAAATTATGTCCCAGAAGGGAAAATAATCCCTTGCCTAAGGCTATCTCCCACAGAGCAGAGGAAGAAACAGATGCTCCCTTTCTATGTAAGCAGAGAGAGTGGAGAGGACATGCTCATCAATCATGCCAGCATGAATACATTTTCAGGTTCACAGGGAGGGAGCTCTGCCACCGTTCAGCAGGGAATGGACAGAAGTACCCATGAATTATTACTTCTGTTCAGTACAGAGGCTCTAATGCAGGAGAGACAGAGCATTTTGTGGGATGGCCTGATTTTCAGACATGCGGAGTGTCTTTGATAGGATGAGATTTTCAGTGCTTCAGAAAAAAAAAAAGGTCACTTCTGTCCTGTGCACAAAATACACAGCCTCTATAAAATGCCTAGGTGTAATGGAAAGGAAAAATTTAACGCATCACCGCCTGGCTACACACACTGCATGATGGGGACCATAGGGAGAGAGAGAAAGGTGTTAATGAATCAAACCGTACCTCACAACTCCGAAAACTCAGTCTGCTGCCACAAGTCACCTC
This sequence comes from Sternotherus odoratus, assembly GCA_032164245.1. Classification (NCBI taxonomy): domain Eukaryota; kingdom Metazoa; phylum Chordata; order Testudines; family Kinosternidae; genus Sternotherus; species Sternotherus odoratus. The sequence continues at coordinate 100,908,844 of JAVMKO010000001.1, read as the reverse complement.
ACATCTATTCAGCTACCTAGGCCAACATTTTTCAGCTAATTAGTGTCTGGTAAGTAGAGACAAAAGTTAGATTCTCACTCTGCTTGTCGTTTATTGAGGTTTGCACATGGCTAGGCTATTTTCCTGCATAAAAGTTAGTCTCTTATGGCAGCAGAGGCAAATTAAGTGTCAGTGTTTGAAACAGGACCATAATGGTTGTCCACCTCTTTACAGATCTTTATCTAAGATAACGCAGGCCCCAAGGACTGTTTCTCGAATATCCAATTATTCAAATTTATTTATTTATTCTTTAGATTTATTAAACAAGGAAGTGAGTATCGGAATACTCTAGGGTGCTTTTCAGAGGTAAGTCACCCACCCCCCAACAATATGGCTTCTTCAGCAGCTCTCTTGAGGGGACATGCCTTGCAGTGAGCCCTGAAAGTCAGCATATGTGTACCATTTCGAACTAGGCTTTGCTGTGGGGAGGGGGGGAAGGGTGAGTGAATGTCAAAGGATAAGGGCTCTCAAGCCTGTTCGGATAGATATGCTATAATTTTCCACATAAATATTAGTTTAGAAAGGAGGAAATTTTGTTGTTGTTTTTTACTCTAAAGGCACAAAACAATTTTTTACTGGTGCAAAAGCAAAAAAGAAAACACTAAGGAGAAAGAGAAGAAGATATGAGAAATTCAGAAGATGATCTTTTGCAAGATTCACTTACCTGATCTCTGAGTCTTCCTTCCCACCCATCCCCCTTTTTTTTCCTGGTGAGGAGGGTGTGCATGTGTGTGTGTACGTACATGCCTAATGACAACTCCAGGCATGACCCTTACACACTCTACTAGGTGGTGTGCTTCTATGGGATTATCCATAGGAGTAAACACCATTAATGTTGCTCTCATGATTTTATTGCAAGTTTCACGATATTTGTTGTTTCCCCTAAAGCATCATCTACTGCAATCAAGAAACTGCACAAGAATCTCAAGCTTCATTTTTAAAAATAAAGTTTCTAGCCCCCTCATGTTGTAGAGAAAAGCTTGAAAATGTGACCTGAGTGAAACCCTAAAGGCTGAAGACAAAAGCACCCAAAAACTGCTATTTTTTCAACAATCTCTTGATTTTTAAGAAAAACAACGAGGAGTCCTTGTGGCACCTTAGAGACCAACAAATTTATTTGGGCATCAGCTTTTGTGCGCTAACATCCACTTCATCAGATGCATGGAGTGGAAAATACGGGAGTAGGTATAAATACATGAAAGGATGGAAGTTGCCTTATCAAGTGTGAGGTCAGTCTAATGAGACACTTCACTTAACAGCCCAATACCAAGCACTGGCGTAGCTAGGCGGGTGCGGGGGGTGCGGACCGCACCGGGTGACACCACCTCAGAGAGGTGACACCAAATGAAAAGGGGTTTCCGGGGCTTCCGAGGGGCTTCCGGGGCACAAAAAGCTTCCGGGGCTGAAAAGGGGCTTCCGGGGCACAAAAAGCTTCCGGGGCTGAAAAGGGGCTTCCGGGTTTACCGCTTCCGGGTTTACCGCTTCCGGGTTTACCGGGTTTACCGCTTCCGGGTTTACCGCACTGGGTGACACCAACCCTAGCGACGCCACTGATACCAAGGGAGGAAAAATAACTTTTGAAGTGGCAACGAGAGTGGCCCATTTCAGACAGTTGACAAGAAGGTATGAGTAGCAATAAGGATCAAGCCATTAGAGTAGATCCTACTTCAGGAGTCCCCTAATACAAAGATCGGGGTCAAAGTATACTACAGAGAGAACTGTGCCATAATGCACCCAATAGTATCTACTCTAATGACTTGATCCTGTAAGCACTTCCTTTTAGACATAGTGCAGCATTACCAAGCTCTAGCATTTGGAAATCACAAGTCAGGTCCTAAAGAATAATGAAACTAGCTTAAAAAAAAAATCACACACACACCAAAAACACCAGCCCAGGAACCAAACCCTGCAATAAACCCCAGTGCCTACTCTGTCCGCATATCTATTCAAGGGACACCATCATAGGACCTAAACACATCAGCACTACCACCAGGGGCTCGTTCATTTGCACATCTACCAATGTGATATGTGCCAGCAATGCCCCTCTGCCATTGTCATTGGCCAAACTGGACAGTTTCTATGCAAAAGAATAAAAGGACACAAATCTGACACCAGGAATCATAACATTCAAAAACCAATAGGAGAACACTTCAATCTCGCTGGTCACTCAAAAGCAGACATAAAAGTGGCAATTCTTCAACAAAAAAACTTCAAAGACAGACTCCAACGTGAAACTGCAGAACTGGAATTAATTTGAAAACTGGACACCATCAGATTAGGTCTGAATAAAGACTGGGAGTGGTTGGACCATTACAAACCAACACCAAGATGGAATCCCACTGAAATTCGTGGAACTCTGTACAGACGCAAGAAATATGAGATAAGATACCAATGCAGGACCCTGCCTCTACCTAAATCACCTCATTTTTTGCTATAGCAATAGCGTTTCAAACAGACAGTTATATGAAAAACTGTGTAGATGAGGAGATCACTGCTATATGAAGTTTCAAACCTGTGGCCTGATTCTGAGCCTCTGTAGGAGCTGCAGATGCTCAGCATCTCTGAAAAATCAGGCCTGACCTTTCTTCCTTTTCAGCATTCTAGTTCAGATGAGCCTATTGAAGTAAAGAGCCAAACTCAAACAGACTTCAGTAGGGCCTGGATTTCCCAGTGTTTGTACATTCACGCCTCTGAAAATTTTCAATAAAGAGTCCCTTTTTAAAAAAAATTATAAAAAAATGTTTTGCAAAACTTTCACACACAGATGCATGCAAGAAAACCAGCTAGGTGTCCAGCTCAGACAGACATTGTCCCTTTCAAACATCAGGGTGGCTTTAAAAGCAGATAACATCTCTGACAGTTTTCTTGTATCTATACTTTAAAGAGGCACATAATATTCCACAGATTGGTTTAGATCTTGATTCAGTAGGCGAGGGGGGAAAAGAGTATCAAAGATGCCATCTCAAATGTTGTCAGAGAAAAGTAAAGATGAACAAAATAAATATCTATGAAGCCCCAGAACTAAACTCATGGGGACAAATTCTCCCCTCAGATGTGTGTCTAACTCCCAATCAAGGCCACAGTAACGCATGCATGTCACATCCTATCCAACCTTCCTTTCCCCCTGGTCCCCATCCCCTGACCCTCTCCCCTGAACCTCTGCCCCATCCAAAATCCCCCTGTCCCCTGACTGCCCCCCAGGACTCCCTGCCCATTATCCAACCCCCAGCCCCCTTACCAGACATGATGCACCATTCTCCCAGAGGAGTGCACAGCCCTAGCCCCCCAGAGTGCTGCCCACCTGGTGCACTGAGGCTCCGGGAGAGCGGGGAAGGTGGGAGAGAGGCTGGGAGCAGTCTCCCCCTCTGGGAGCTCAGGTGGGCCAGTCAGGACAGTCCCGCGGACTGGATGTGGCCCACGGGCTGTAGTTTGCCCACCCCTGCCGTAGTCTCTGCAGGGCATCAGCTGTCGTTTCCCTGTCTGCCCTTGCAGCACAGGGGTGCAAAATGTAAGGCTCCTGCTCAGCAACTGCATGGGCCTTTGTTTGAGATCTGGGGCACCTGAAAGCAACTTGACTTAAAAATAAAATATGGCAAATTCTTTTGAAATTCACTTGAAGCAAGTTGTTTGGTTAATCTAGGAGGATTTCGAGTGATTTTTCTGCTGTCGGTTCTATTCTGGTTAGCTAGATCACATGTTTTATCTGCCTTTCAAAGGGCACTTCAGAGGTACAGTAGCAACTTGATGATGCAGTGCATTTCAGTCTATGGGACTGAATTACTGCAACAGCCCTGCAGGGCATTAGCAATATAGCTAGTAGTATCCCCCTTCACCAATGTAGCAGACCTCCTTATCAGAGCTCATTTTCTTCTGGACTCTAACAAAAGACATAGACATTTACTTTGTTCAGTTTGAAATGTTTATATTTTCACAAGGAAAAAAAGCAACATTTTTAACATGCTCCAGCTTTAGGAGTGTAAACTTACTGAGTCCAAGCCTAATAAATGACAAAAGGGTGGTTGGTACTAGAAGCATATGTGCATGCGAGTTGTTATACTGAGCCATGTGTAAACAGCTTGTGGTAAAATTAATTTTCCACTTAACATCCAATTACTGAAATTTAGATTGCATACAGTTAATTAAAAATACCTTCCAATGCTGCTTGCTGTGCAAAGCAGAGTGCAAACATACAATGGTACAAGGAAATTAATACACAGAACAGTGCTAGTTAAAAAAACGTTTAAATGTTAGAAGACAAAGTGAGAACACATTTGTTTGTAGCGATCCCACCTTGTGCTGTGAACCACCATTAGGTCTCACAAATAGGCTTGGCAGAATTTGATTTTTGCTTACAATTTCAAAGGAGAATATCAAATTTTTTCAGCATTTTTTCTATTTTTATCTATGTAAATTTTCACAGTTGCAGGAAGTTACTAGGGGACAGACAATAGGAATTGAGATTCAAGAAGTTAAAGCTTTATAAAAACTGTTAATGGGCAAACTGCTAACATCACATGTCAAAATATACAATGTAAGTATCCTGAAATCAAATAGATGGTTTTTTTAAAAAAGGTATATCAGCTAGTCCATTTGTAACAAGCTGAATTCAAAAATCTAATTCACTGAATTTTTTTTACCCAAAAAAGTTCTCAAGCAACATTTTTCTTACTTTGTCTATCTGTAAAATTTACATCAGCATTGATGGAAATATCTTTGCATCTGTTTGTAGTTGTATTGTAAAACCAACATTACCAATGCTTACTGATAAAAATCTAATTGTTCCAAGCCCACCTACAGGCTAAGATTGATCTGGCCAGCTCACAGAACTACTACAAAGAAAAATAAATATAACCGTTTTTCAGTGAGCTGGTGGGAGATTTTTCCTTCACATATCGGCCACAGTTGGAGATGGGATACAGGACCTGATGAACTAATAGCCTGGTATAGCCCCGAAAAAGCCTCTTTTCTCAAAACTTAATAGGTCTCTTCCGAGAATGCTTGTATTTAAATAAACTACCATTACTGCTGAAATCTTCCTTAACATGAAAATTAGAGCCATCAGTTTAAGGACATATATTTTACTCTTCCATGTAGAGCAGTCCAAATACAAAAAAATCAACAAGCCCATGAATTGAGTATTGACTCGGGTAGCAAAATTTTCAACTGTCCATTAAAGGATATGCAATAAAATGAACGTACTGCCACCATTTCTTGTGACTTAATCCAGCAATTCTGCTGTTTGTTAGCAAGAGTCCTGGATTAGTAATGTGAAAAGGAGGCTTCAAGTCAAGCCGAGTTTAGGCTTTCCCTGCACAATTATTTCACTAAGCATAAGGAGGGTAGGGGAGAGTGAGCTCCTAATTTGTTTAGTCAGGGCCATTCTCCATGGCAAAATGTGTATCAAGTTGCACAAAAGGAAAATAGGAGAGAGAAATTTATTCTGTGTTCAAGGAACAATGAAAGAACTTAATTCTAAGAAAATGAGCTAACAAAGTGCAGGGAGATGTTTATATTGGGAGGATCTTTTTTATTCCTGTACTCAGTCCTGCTGTATCAAACACCCATTCAACGTGCAACATAGATTCTGCCTCTCTCAACCAATGAAGTGGATTAGAAGATAGCTATTTTAAACCACAGGTGGGTAGATAAATTGTGACCCTAACCCAATTCTGAAACAAAGAGAGAATAGACTGTTCTACTTTGCTCAGGATGCCTCATCAGTTTTCTGTATGTACAATGACTTCATGATGTGTAAATCTGTTGACCTATCCATTCCTGCACAAAGATATTAAGACAACAAGTTAAATAACAATTACGTAGGCATTAAAAAAAGAGAGATGCAATGGAGCGAACATAAAGTAAATGGATGAACTGCAGCGTACAAATGAGTACAGCAATAGCATGGCCATGGGGTTGTTCAGTTTAGATCACAGTAAGTCACATGGTGTAATTTTCCATTGAACTCTGAACAATCTATATGCAGTACAGCACTCTATGTTCTCACAGCAAAGGAGCAGCAAACTAAGTGGCAAGTTATCTTTTTGGCATGCTGGCAAAGAGATGGATTTGTCCCACTCCGGCCCACAGTAATACATTTAAACTCCATTCCCTGCCTCTCATCTGATGAAATGGCATATGTAACCAGTTCAATAATGGAAAAATATTCTAAAATCCTCCACTGTGGCTTTTGTTCTATCATAGATGACAAATGACTTGTCAACAATCAGCATCCCCACTACTATATACAGCCCACTGCTTACAAACAAAATCTGGAAGGTCACAGTTAATTCATGTTTATAAATCAGCTGATATACTACATCAGACATTATCTGTTTTCCAACTTGAATACACACACCCTACTAAGGACACAATCCTGTAATACTAACTCACTTAAGTAATCATTACTTCTGTGTTTAGTCCCTTCAAATATTTGGCTATTTGCATGAATAAGGACTACTAATTAAGTTTTGCAAAAATCAGAGATCCTGTGTGTGTCCTCTAGAGCTGACCTGAGGATAACAAATCCATTTTATGGCAACAGTCAAAGTTTCAACATATGTTTTCATTCTGCAGTGGCATCAGTAAACTGGCTGTTTTCATACTGAAATGGGAGCTTTTAGATTAGGGAAGGAGTGTGCGCTGGGTAAGGGTCAGTAGTAGCTTTCAATGCCCTTTTCTTCCTGATTTAGAGCAGAATTTTTCATCCAAAATCATTCTGTATCTGGGGACTTGAACCTAGCTCTCCCACATCACAGGCCACTAGCCTAACTAGTAGGCTATAGAGCATGAGTTCATCTCTCTTCAAACTTCCCAACAAAAACTTTGCCAAACCAATGGGCCTCTGCAAATCATTTCAGTTTCAACAACATTTACTTTCACCAATACATTTCTAATCATCTTTACATGTCAACTTCATGCAACCACAATGCTTTAGTAGCACAAAATTAAGCATATAATGCTGGCAATACTTTCAGACCGAGAACATTAAACAGCTTTGATGAGAACATTCATAAAAGACAATAGCTTATACCAATATCCTTCTCCTGTTGGTTCAACAGCGCAATTACAGCGACCTCAATTAAACAGAAAGCTGAAAAGATTAAAACAGTGGTTTTTCAGCCCGTGGTCTGTGGACCCCTAGGGACTTCAGGGGTCCATAACTCCATTCAAAAAATGTTAGGGATCCAAAAATGAAAAAAGATTGAAAATTACTTAACTAAAACATAACCAAAAAGAGATGAAACCACAAGCCATAAAGTATGGGACTGAATGCAAACTTACTCAAAGTTTGAAGGATTTGGTTCCCATCCATCTTTAACACTAAATACCTAAACTCTCCTCGCAGTTACACTAATGTAACACCAGAATAACTGCAGTGGATTCAATTATTTTAAATGTACATGGGGAGTGAGGTAGTAACTAGGATCAGAATTTGACCCAAAGCATAGAAAATAAAATACTGTGCTCCTGGTGTATACTGTCAAGCAAAACTGAAGAAAAACAAACTCAGTTTACAAAGGTACTCGACCCTCATTGGTGAGGGGAGGGACAGGGAGTCAAGTCATATTCCTGCTCCATTTCCCTCTTGAATGAAGCCATTATGAGGTTGCGAAGGGGATTTAAATTAAATCAGTTCCACTTACCAGCCAAACTGTACCTGTTTCTTTGCCAAAGAGATGCTATTCCCTCCCACTCTCAAGGGGAAAAAAAGCTGAAGTACAGTAAAACAGAGATGATTTTGCTTTCTATGGCTCACTATAAAACCTTTGGAAAAAACCAGTGACATCAGGATGTTAGGTAGCACCAAGGCAGCATTGCTAAAATTCTTCTCCTGAGGATGCAGCCTATTCTATTTTCAGCACTCTTGGATAGTAAAAAATAAACAAACTAAATGAGATTTTGCTGAATTGTACTTACATGGAGAAAGCTGGATGGGTGAGCCATGAAACGGAGACTTTATGTATACTGCAGTTAATAAAGTATGCAGTATTTTCAACAACCACAAGGAGACCTAGTACAGGGATAGCCACTGTTAATCTTTGTAGCCACTGCTTTCTTCCCCAAAACTTCTGCATGGAAAAAAATAGCCCACTAAAAACGAAGAATAAACTTTTTCTAAAATTATGAGTCAGCAACTCTAACATCAGCTTTGCTGGCTCTTAAAATTTAAAATGCTACCACATGCACATAGAGGACTGTCATAATAAATTCTTCCCAATTCATCTAAATATCTCAGTGCTTTACAAACATTAAATAGCATGAAGACTGCTGAGGTAGGTGGTATTATACTCATTATACAGATGGAAAAACTAAGGCAGGATAAGTTGAGGGCCTGATTATCAGAGGTACAGAGCCAGGCCCTACATGAGCTACTCCTGGAGGAATTCTGAGCCACTGCACACGTGCAAAATTGATGTCCCCGCAGATATTGTTTCCTCTGCAGAAAGCAGATTCTGCTGGAGAGGCACTGCACTTATACCTTTTGCTCACCAGGGGCTGATGTGGCACCAGAACAGAAGGCAGCTGTCTCATAGGCCGGAGCAGCCAGCTGCAGATCGGGAGGAATAGAGGCTGCTTTTCTCACAGCACCCCGTCTACAGATATGGGGGGTGGAAGACAGAGCAGCGCACACAGGGCTGCTGGGGGCTCACATAGACTAAGAAGGGCTAATCCCTGGGGTTAAGAAGGGCTAGTAGGGGGAACAGGAGCTAGTGGGAGGACAGCATTGAACCAGGGGCTGAATAGGAGTGAGGATGCAGGGCAACATGGGGCAAGGACGAGGATGGCTAAGAGAATGGGAGAGGCTAGTGGTCAGTCAGGGTCTGCATGGGGGAGGCTCCCTAACTCCCTAAAAATCCCTCTCCCCTCCCCAAAAGCAACCATACCATACTTCCCCCACCCCCACCCCTCCAACTTCACTCCCATACTCCTTTTCAGAATTTATTTCCCTCTCCCTCAGCTCTTCCAGTCCCCTGACTCCTCCCAAGCCATTGCACTGCTTCTGAGGGGTGCAGGAAATATGTTTCTACATGGTAGTTTAAATGAATTATTCAACTTATTATTAAATTCTGTATTATTATGTCTAGTAAGGAATCTATTTGTCAAAAAACATTTCCTGAATCTATTTTGTTGTCTGTATCATTTCAGACATAATTGCTGACAGGTATTTTGACATAAATTACCAAAATAATTGAACTGGTGTGATTAGATTGTGTTATTTTGACAAATAAAATATGCAGAATATTGCAGAATTTTTATTTTTTGGCACAGAATTCCTCCAAGAGTAATGAACTATGCAACGCAACATAACAAATCAGTGTCAGGGTGGGGAACAGAAACTTGCAGCCCAAAATCTCAATCCTCCCTTCCAAAACACAAGACAGTTCTCCCTCGGAATACCAGCACTTCTCTATACTCTTTACAATTATATTTTCCTGAATACAGATCACTGCAATGAACAACACAGCTTTTTAATATATCAGTTAGATTCACTATAACACAAAATCAAACCCCTGTCTAGATCACACTACAGTACAGTGACTGTGCACCCTGAAATATATAATTTCTTTGTTCCCCAGAGCATTCCCTGTACATAGAATGGGAAATACTACAGTAAAAAATAACTGCAGAGGTTAAACATCCACAGCTTTTAAATCATGCCTAATCTATCTCATAAATTAAACCTGGAGCCATCTGTTTCTGTCCATTGTCGCACACAATGGGGGTTGAGGCATGCACTCCAGGAGAGTACCATGACCATTTTGGAGTGCCCCAGAGCACCAGTGGACCATGACACAGTACAGCTCACATATGGCTGTGGCCCAAGTTTAGTTTTTGCAATAGGAAAAAGGAACACCGGGTCACATATCCCCGAGCCCCTGTGGGCTGCCTAAATTTGCCATTGTCTACTAGCTGCCATATCCTATATTCATCCATACAGTAGCCTGTGGCATGACACTAGAGTATAGATTTGCATTCACTTCTAGACCTAGACCATAGTATCACAGTATGTTGCAAATTCTCATGAACAAAAGATCCAGCCAATTAAAACAGAAAAATAAACCTCAGCTGCTAGATAGGAGAGAAATGAATTCTCAGCTTAAGTAGCGCCAACGTCTCTCAAAGCTTCTTGGCTGAGGTTGAACCAATTCAGACCCAAAAAAGGCCTTATTATGCAAAGTGTAAAAGCTGAATCCACAGAGTCAACTTAGACATCTGGCTTACAAATAAAAGACTTAGTGGCTTTCTGTCCTACCCACAAGTCTCTATCTAACAAAATATGCATTCCAATATTCGAAGGGTTATAGATTTCTTGCAAATCTCTTTTTAACCTTGTTTCTGGGAAGAACAAAAAGACCCCAAAACAACACACACATTTGCTAGTGAAAGCACTCCACCATCTAGAAAGTAAGGGCTACATTTAATAAAACTCTTGTAAACTAGTATGGGATTCCAGCAACATTATTTCTTCCTTTTCTGTATAAGTAAAAGAGAGAAAGATTAAGGTGCTATGATGGCAAATGTTGTATTACTTAGTATGATAACCCGCGTTATAGATTAAGGAACCACTGTCACATGTACTTTGGGTTTGTGTAAAAAAAGTGAATAAGTTTAAAAACTCAAGAGGAATTTTTTTTAAAGGGAAAACAAACAGCTTTTTCATATTAAAGTTTTTCATGATAGGATTTACAATGCAAACACTGCACTAAGGCATGAGAAATAGGAAGTGAAACTGACCAGAAAACACATCAGTCTAGTTTGACTAGGTGAAATGAAAACAGTACAAACAGTCTTAAAGGAAAAAGGTCATTTTGATTTTTAAACTTTTAAGTCTAAAACCATCTTAATTTGTATTTGTTGCAACGGTAAGCATTCCCTCCCATCTCCCACGAACTAACTTCATGATCCTTTACAGTATTTTAACTAGTAATCATTTTCATGATGAGCAGCCACTGGCTTCTCACTAAACTTGTAGCCAGCTTCTACTTGTAGTGAAGTGCTTACGTGACACACGGATTAACCTCTTGAAATGAAGACTAACAGATCACACATTAAAATAAGGTTATTTAGCCATATGAGTATAAAGAACTAATCACAAGATTCAGCACAGTTGGTAAGTATGTTCTTAGTAAAGGCTCAAAACAATTTCAGGTCAGCATTGATGTACAAGTCAGCCAAGTTGTGTGGGAACCCATATTTGGAATCAGGAGGAGGGTCGTCCGATCAGGACTCTGGTGCACTGGCAAAGCTAGTAGAGAATTTTACGTAGTATTGGTTTCAACAGTGCTGTTAGTCCTTTTACACTTTGCAATCACTACAGAAGTCCCACCGCCATCCCACAAAAATAAAATAATAAATAATAATAATAATAATAATAATAATAATAATAAAAATGAAACTACCCAAAATATAAAACAAATGGAAGCAGCTACAGCCAAGAGAACTGGCTTGAATGTTTAATATAAGAAAAAAAACCTTGTCCAGCTCCTCTGGTGTATTTTTACACACAATTCTCCTGGGAAAATCAAAAAGGGCAATGAAATGCACAAAGCTATCTAATATGACTCAGAATAGAGAGCCTCTGTTAGAATTTTTTTAAATGACAGTTTTTAAATGCTGCAGGCTACCATGATAGCTAATCAGAGGTACAGACCAATTCACACTGAATACCAGTGTCACTTCTAAGCAGTCACATAGCATACTGCTGAGATAAACACTGTACATGCAGAGTAATTGTCAGTTACTTGAAGCTGTCAAACATTTCCACTGAACACTTGTCATCTTAACAGGCAGACAAGCAAAATAGCTGTGTTTCTCCAAGTCTACACTCATCCAAAACACACGTCATAAAATACCGGCTTTTCAAAAGGAAAAAAGCACTCTTCATTCTCCCTCTTCTTCTCTTTCACGGCACATTGTACGAACATGCTCAGACCACACCATTCTCAAAGACGATGACAAGACATTTTATATCTGGCCAATACCAACTACGCCTGCCTTTCAAGACAGCAGAATTATTTTATAGTCCTCAGACCTACACTAGTGTAATGGCTACGCCTTAAAAAAATTTGTTTTTGTGTGTTTCGTTTCATCTGGCACATTGTTTTTTAAAGCCCTTAGTAGATGAAACAAACAAAAACAGAATAAATGATATGTAGGTTAAGACCAAAAATTAGGTTATTGGGAGAACAATTTAAAAAGTAACATGATTAGAAAATGTTTACATAAAAATAGATTTTAGTTTTCTTTTAAACATTTGCATGCGGAGAATGAGAGTTCTGGGAACCGATGTTATAGAGGGCTTAACATTTGAAGCGAGGAGAATTGCTTGCCATCCCCTTACAATTTTAAGATACCTCCCGTTTGGCCCTACTTGTGGATTTGATCTTGGCAGGTGAGCACTCTGAGTCCATGGACTCCAATGGGACGGCTCGCATGCCTGAAGTTAAGCATGTTTTCAAATACTTTCTTGACTCAAGACCAGAATGCTCAACACCCTGGAGAGTGCAGCTCTTGAGGGCAGTTTGATTCACATGTCATCACGAAAAAATTCTGCCATCATCTTACTCCTCCTCATGAATTGACAGAGCTGAGTCTCACTTCGCAGAAATTCGTGAAAGAAATGCACCCTACCTTACACATTCCACAATGCTACAGTCCCACTACCACATGCTGAAAACAGGCAAAAGAAGTGGTTACTCACCTTGTGCAGAACTGTGGTTCTTCAAGATCTGTACCTTTACTGGTGCTCCACTTCAGGTGTGTGTGCACCTCTCAAGCTCTTGATCAGAGATTTTTCCATTAGCAGCATCTGTTTGGCCCATGCAACCTTGTCCCACACACTGAAGGTATGCAGAGCTACGTGGGCAAACCACCCTCAATTCCTTCTCCTCCCAAACGTCCAACAAAGAATGGTCCGAAGCAGAAGGAAAAGAGGGCTCCACTTGTAGTGGAGCACCGCTAGGAACATAGGTCTCAAAGAACCACAGTTTGTGCACAAAGTAAGTAACCTCCTCTTCTTGGAGCAATGTCCCTTTGCGTGTTCCACTTCAGGTAACTCCAGAGCAGTACCTCTCCCATCCCAGGAGAAGGGAAGTTCTGAACCAAGTCCAAGACTGAAGACAGTACAGCAGAACCAAGTGCCTCATCAGATCGGACAGTGTGGACCAAAGCACACTGTTTAGAAATGCTCTGCACTAAGGCCCACGTAGCAGCTCTGCAGGTCTCAGACACTGGCAAAATCGGCGATGCTCATCCAGGTCAAATAAGATCCGCCCCCCTCAGGTGTGTGGGGGAAGAGGGGAGGAATAACAAACCGAACCTCGCTACTATCTAATTTCAATACCAACAAGAAACATTAAAACAACTTTTTTAAAAAACTGTTGCAAGATGCTAAGACATGCACGAGGTGGACATGCTAGAGATCTGTCTCAGGTCCACATGGTAGAGAAGGAACTGAGGGTGGTTCACTTGCACAGCTCTATATACCAGGGTTTCTCAAACTGGGGTGGGGGGTCAGGACCCCTCAGGGGCTCACGAGGTTATTACATGCGGGATCACGAGCTGTCAGCCTACACCCCAAACCCCACTTTGCTCCAGCATTTATAATGGTGTTAAATATGCTCGTTTTTAATTTAGGGGGGGTCACTCTCAGAGACTTGCTATGTGACAGGGTTCACCAGTACAAAAGTCTGAGAACCAGTGCTATATACCGTCAATGCGTGCGGATATATGGGGGTTGAACAAACATTCCTAATGGAAAAAAATTGCATGAAATATAAACTTTTCTTTAAAACAAAGAAAGAAAATTGCTTCCTCTTCCTGTTTGTGTCCTGTCTAGGCCTCTTCATCCACAAGTGTCAAACAGAATGGCTGAATTACATGAAGCACTAGCTAGGTACTTTTCAAGAGTAGGTACCCAGCTTGAGTATCACCTTCCCTGGGGCATTTAACCAGGAAGAAGGCACAATCCTGCTATTCCTACAGTGGCATGAACTTGCCAATATGAAGTCATTTAATTTTAACTAGGCCCTCTCTACAAAGATTTATTACTTAATGAGATGGTATAGCTAATTTTGTTCAAGCCGTGATGGCATGCTTTGCAGCTAATAAACCCTGACTTGAATATTTTTTGGAGTGGTTTCAATTCCTTAAGCCTTAGCCAAACCCTCCAGGCCTTTTATGAGGATCTAACGCTGAAAAAGATTTATCTCTCTGGCAGAGACCGCATAAGTAATGAGAAGACTGGTTTTCCCCCAGTGCAAAACATTTCAGCTGGCGCAATATTTACACTGCACCCTGGAATTACTTCTTGCCTACATTTCATCAGCAGCAAAAGATAAGGAGCCCAGAAAGCCAGGCCAGCAACTGTACCACTAACAAACCCCCCAAAATTATAAAAGTCTTACATTTATACAGCTCTTTTCGGTGATTGGCTTCTAAGGGGCTTTATGTTTAAAAACTGATTATGCAAACTATTAACCCTGCCACTCAGACAAAAACTTCGTGACACTCATGGAGTTTTTGTTCTATTAAAGACTAACGGATCATGCTCTACACATATATCACTTTGCCAAGCATCGAAGTGCAGCCAGATACCGAGGTATAGAATAGCAAGCAGATTGTAGAAAATTAGAATACAACAGCTATCTAGTGTGCAAAAGAATCATCTTAGGTTAGGCACTCAAATATCAGTATTCAGCACCTGAACCTGCCACAGACTTCCTGTGCTTTGACCTTGGGTAAGTGGCTTACTAGTTATGTGCCTCAGCTACCTACCTGTAAAGTGAGCATAACACTTTCTTTCTATCACTATTTGTCCATCTTGTACACTTACATTGTATGTTCTTCATGACAGGGACTATTACTATATGTTTGTACAATGCGGCCTTGATCTTGCTGGTGCTTCTAGGCGTTGCCATACAAAGAGTTCCAGGGAACAGCCATGTCAAACACTTTAGGAGAGGAACTCTGGAATACTGCATACAACTGAAACTGCAGGAGAAATTTGAAGTAGGCAGGAATAGTCACCCAAACTAAAATTTGAAGGGGAACCATAGCCCTCCCTGAAAAGCCAGGAGATTTTTTAAAAAAGTGATCAGGACCCGCTTTTACCTTGTAAACCAACCCACAGGACAACCATTTATTTTTAAAAGGCCTGTTTCTGCATGTCTGCAGGCCTGATTTTCATTAATATCATATTTTTGTTCACAGCACTCCTACATATGGCATCTGTATAAAGTTTGTATTAACTTAATAGTGGAAATCTAATACAGGCTCTATCTGAATTTTCCCGTTGAACTGACGTCAATAGCAGTCTAAGACTCAGATTGTTACAACCCAAACTATGAAATAAATGTTCAAGTCAGATGCTATAAATAGAACCATCATACACTGGTAAGTGGCTATGACCAGTTTTTAAATGTGCATGAGAAGGGGAGGGGTATAAAAATGTACACATTTTAACTTGGAAAATCATTTTACAATTTCTTTCCAGGAAGACTGAAAAAAGTCTGGAACACACAACACAAAAAAGAGATCTTGCACAAACATGCATAAGTAGGGCCCTACCAAATTCACAATCCATTTTGGTCAATGTCCCGGTCATAGGATTTTAAAAAGGAGAGTGGCAGCTGCTGGCCAGGAGCCCAGCACTGAAGAAAGAACCACCATCAGCAGCAGTGCAGAAGGATGACCTGGTATGGTATTGTCATCCTTACTTTTGTGCTGCTGCCTGAAGAACTGGGCCCTCAGTCAGCAGCCACCACCGTCCAGCTGCCCAGCTCTAAACACAGCAGCTCAGAAGTAAGGGTGGCATGGGTATGTGTGATGGGTTGGGTCACAGAGACCCCCTTGGGACTGCCACCTGATGTGTTGAGACTACCTCTGGGCCCGTTTCCCCTATTGGTTTTTGAGACTTCAGTGCGCTGTCTTGTTGAGCCAGACATGCAAGCCTACTCCAAGCACAGACGCAGGTCTGAACCACGTCCTCCAAAAGCTTCAGACTTAACAGAAAATACCTTAAGTAGTACTCCTGTCTCTAGAACCCAAATATCCAGTTCCCAATGGGGTCCAAACCCCAAATAAATCAATTTTACTCTGTACAACAGGGTAAACTCAAATTGTTCACCGTCTCTAACACAGCTAGAGAGGTAGGCACAGCTGTTTGCTCCCCCAGGTATTAATTACTTGCTCTGGGTTAATTAATAAGTAAACAGTGATTTTATTAAACATGAAAAATAGGATTTAAGTGGTTCCAAGTAACAACAGGCAGAACAAAATAAATTACCAAGCAAAATAAAACAAAACCACTCCAAGTCTAAGCTTAAAACAGTAGGAAACTAAATGCAGGTAAATCTCACCCTCAAATGTTCCAATAAGCTTCTTTCATCAACTAGACTCCTTTCTCGTCTGGGCTCAATCCTTCCCCTGGGATAATCCTTATTCCAGCTCAGGTGGTAGCTAGGAGATTTCTCATTACTGCAGCTTCCTTTCTCCTGTTCCACCCCCTTATATCTTTGCCACAAGGCGGGAATCTCTCTCTTTTGGGGTCCCCACCCCTAAATAGAAACACCCCAGTTTAAGATGGATTCCAGTACCAGGAGACATGGTCACATGTCCTGTGAGACCCCAAGCCTTCATTCTTCCCAGCCTGGCTCACAGGAAGGCTTGCAAGTAAACAGAGCCATCTACATTAAATTGTCCTAGCTGTTGGGAGCCATTAAGATTCCAAACCACCGTTATTGGCCCACACTTTGTATAATTACAATAGGACCTCAGAGTTATATTTCATATTTCTAGTTTCAGATAGAAGAATGACAATCATACAAATAGGTTGACCACACTCAGTAGATTATAACCTTTAATACCACCTCACAAGAGACCTTTTGCATGAAGCATATTCCAGTTACATTATATTCACACATTAGAATATTTTCATTAAATCACATGGAGTGCAACGTCACAGTATGGTATTTCCACCCTTACTTCTGCACTGCTGCTGGCAAGGTCCTGCCTTCAGAGCTGGGTGCCTAGCCAGCAGCTGCCACTCTCTAGCTGCCCAGCTCTGAAGTCAGCGCAGAAATAAAGGTAGCCATACCATGACCCCACTTAAGTAACCTGGTGACACCACCCTCCCCTCATCCCCTCCCCACCTCACCCCGCAACTCCCTTTTTGATCAGGACCCCCAATTTCAGAAATGACCCCCATTAAATCTGCATAGTTTAGGGTAAAAGCGCACAAAAGACCAGATTTCACTGTGGGAGATAAGATTTCACGATCCATTATGTGTTTTTCATATGGCTGTGAATTTGGTAGGGCCCAATGCGTAAGTACTGCAATATCTCCAGGACTCCTAGAGTTTGGTGATGGTGACAAGGAATGTATCAAAGCACAAGCAGGCTAAAGGAGAGGTGTGTTTCCCTCCCCCTCGGGGCTTTGCTCCAGGAATGCATGTGTTGAACATGGGAACCAAGGGGCATGTATGAGGCAGTCTGTTAGAGTGGCACAAAAAGGTAATAGTTGTAATGGCATGAATGGAATAGAATAGAATGGAATGAAATTAAGAATAGGAAAAAAAATTAAGATGATGATTCAGAAAAACTTCTTGAGAGCAAGTTTACAGGTTATGCAATATTATCCCAAGGAAACTAGTAGAAAAATCCCGAATGAAATTTTCATAGTGGATTTTTTAGGGAGTTCAGCATCCAACTCCCGCTTAGCATCCTAAGATCCTATTGAAAATCTCCGCTCCCTGCCCCGCCCCATGGAAACTTTTAGTACTAGACTGGACAAAAACACTTGAGAATGTACGTAACAATCTTCTATTGGCAGAGATATAGACTAGATGCCCTGGCAGGCCTTTTCCATCTCAGACCTCTAGGATTCCACACATACTTACCTGTATTCCTCACATTAACCCACTAAAGATACTATAAATTCTCTCATTAAAGCATGAATACATCAGATCATCAAAAAGAGTACTAGTGTTCCTAGTTTTCTTGTTGCTGAAAACCATGATTCAATCAAAGGGTCTGGAAAAGTCAACAAAAGTCAAACAGACCCTGCTATGTTCTTTGTGGTCATTTATTGCTACCAACTATGTACAATGCCTGAACCATCCTCTTCCTCAGATTTCAGATCTTATAGATCTGTTGAAAGAAAGAATACAAAGACTAGAAATAATAAATCTTAAAGTCATTTTCCTTTCATTTGAGCATTTTACCAGGATGAGATACTTCTAAATTTTGAGCCCAGATTTAAAAGTGAAATAGTAATTACTAATGCTTTCTGCTAATTAATATTTTATTGGTTTAAGTTTGCAGAAGCCACTCAGGCAATATTCTCTTCTTTTTCAATACTACATTTCTTTTCAGTGTATACAGTAATGAGCTTCTCTTTAGAATAAACAAGCCTTTACTACAGTGAACATAAAGTACAGTTCAGGTTTGTTACAATTTGTTAATATGTTGGGAGGAAGGAACCTATTCACAGGTGGAGATTTAAAATGGTTTCCTCGTTTCACAAGTAGTTTACATTTTCAGAGATTCGGATGACAATGATGGTTTGTGCATACAGTAAACCCTCGATTTAACGGACCTCGATTTAACGGACTTCAGATGCAACGGACAAAATTTCTGAGCAAGTCTGATGCATCCGAAGTCCATTTCTCGCGGGCTGGCTGCCGGCTCCCGCCTGCGGGCGGGCTGCTGGCTCCCGCCCGAGTCCCGCCAGTGGGCGGGCTGCCGGTTCCCGGCTCCCACTGGAGTCCTGCCAGTGGGCGGGCTGGCTGGCTGCCGGGTCCTGGCTGCCACCCGGGTCCCAGCAACGGGCGGGCTGCGGAGCTGCCGCCCTGACCCTGTGGCAGGCGGGCTGCTGCTCAGACAGCTCTTTTTTTTTTTAATTAAATAACGGACTTTTTGATTTAACGGACACCCCCTCGCCTGAATTAGTCCGTTAAATGGAGGTTTTACTGTACTTGGATTTCAGATTTCATTTTCAGACTCTCAACAACAGCACAAGGCCAGGCTGTGAATTTAGAAGTTATTTTCATAAGGAAAAATTATTTTCTTAACAAATAATTATGTGATGAGAAGCCTTGGGCATTTAGCTCACTTCCAGCATGCAGGCCTTATTCCAACTGCAAATGTGGTATTTATCATAAATGTGGTATAGCACCCGGGGTAGGTTTTCTATGGTGAGGCTTGTAAACTGGAGAGGCCCCCAGTGTGACTTAGACAAGTCTGGAGACCTTTCTAAGTTATGGTAACCTCCACAGGCTTCTCGATGTGCCACCATCAGGCTCCCAGAAATCTCTATAGTGTTGTGCACTATGGCCTCATCCTTGGCACACACCCCACATTTCCAGCCTCAATCCTTACGCTAGTGCTCACAAGGGAATCCTCTGGAGACAGCTGTAAGATTGCCTCCATGTGGTCTGTGCTGGGGGAATCTTTCCCTGACCAGCTCCAGGACTTTTACAGGCCCTTGATGCCACTCTGGCTCTTTTACCTGGTGTGATGGGGCCAAAGCTGGGGTGAGTATTTTGCCCTTCATCCTGTTACGCTTTCAACTGGAAAATTATCAGAGTTTCACAACAGACCTTGGATGAGTTGACTGTAAAGCAAATAAAATTAAAGCACTGGACAACTGTTTTCCGGCCTCATCTACACCTAACAGTGTTTGCCACTATAGATATACTGGTATAGCTATACCAGCAAATCCCTCTAGTGGAGACGCAATGTAGGGCTTGTCTACACTACCCACCCAGATCAGCAGGCAGCGATCAATCCAGCGGGGGTCAATTTATCGCATCTAGTACAGACACGATAAATTGAATGCCGAGTGCTCTCCTGTCGACTCTGGTACTCCACCAGAGCAAGAAGCACAAGTGGAGTTGTCGGGAGAACGTCAGCTGTTGACTTACCGCAGTGAAGACGCTGCGGTAAGTAGATCTAAATGTGTCGACTTCAGCTACGTTATTCACATAGCTGAAGTTGCGTATCTTAGATTGATCCCGCGTGGTAGTGTAGACAAGCCCATAGACTGGTACAAGAATTCTTTGGCCACTAAAGCTTAAATCAGTTCTTTAAACAAAGCTGTACCAGCAAAAGCATTCTTTGACCAATATAACTGCATCTACACTAGTGGCTTCTTCACCTGGAGAAAAACCCTAGAACAGCTAAGGCAGAGGAGAACTAGCTCCCCAGGATCAGACGCTTATTCCACACTAAAGAGTGCCTTTGTGTGTGTTAGGTTAATCCACTTTGGAAGTAGGTTGTCCTAAAAGCACAAAGGCACTCAAAAAAAAAAAAAGGACATATCAACACTGCATCTGGGAGCCTGCTTCCCAACGCAGATACCGTGTTTCCCCGAAAATAAGACAGTGTCTTATATTAATTTTTGCTCCCAAAATTACATTACATTATATTACAGCGAGAGGCAAAACTGGAAGTACGTCTTATTTTCGGGGGATGTCTTACTTTCGGGGAAACAGGGTAGACAGACGCGCTAGCTCTGCTAAAGTTAGCATGAAAAAAATAGCAAAACAGCTACAGATAGTACTGGTAGTGGCTCAGGCTAGTCGCCTGAGCACAAACCCACCCAAGCTGGCACCCGTGCTATTCCCAGCTACATTGCTATTTTTAGCATGCTAGCTCCAGCAGAACAAGCATGTGTCGGTTAACTTGAGCTGGACTGCATGCTCCCAATTGCTACGTAGACATAACTTTACCATGGATTAAGAGTGTCCACATGAAGAGTTAGTGCACAATATTTCATACCCTATTTAATACAAACTTCCCAGTGAATTCCCCATGTAGACAAGCCCTAAGCCTCTTGCCATGCAGCTATATCAGATGGGAGTTGAGGGGAGAGAAGCTGGAATTCACACCCAACTGACATAGCTATGTGGCCAACACTTTTAAATGTAGACCAGGCCTAAGAAACTGTAGTGCACCTCCTGGCAACAATTACTGTAGTGCTAATTTTGATCACAACAACCTGCAGTAATTAAAATAGACCAGGAAAGGACTTTTACCCTCAGGACGGAATAAAAGAATAACGTTTTCTTGAATGAGCTGGAGTATAGCCAAAAATAGCACAACTGAAACAGAACGGAGTGTAGAAGTATCAAGCCTCATCCGACTGCCACTGGCAAAGAAATCAAATACAAAAGAGAAAAAGAAAAGAAGATAGGTGGGAAACTTTATATTTTCTTTTCAAAAAGTCTCACAGCTTTTTCTCATAAACTGGAACAAAGCAAAAGAATCAGCAAGATTTTTATGTAGGAGTCAGCTTAAGAACAGCTTTGCACAGATAACTGGTTGTGCAATAATGATTATTTAGTTTCTTGCGAGAACATTCACCCTCACTTCTCACAGTTAAACTAGTTTAAAAGGTCACTCCTTGGACAGCACGCTCTTGGACTGGCTCCTTCCAGCAAGAATCACTCTCTACAGGAAACAAATTGCCTCAGATGAAAGATATTAATGGATTGGGAACTTCACACTACATCTCCAAAAGATTCACAGGCACTTCATATTAGAGTCCTACAAGCAAAAAAAGGCACCTTTTAAAAAATCCTCCATATTTAATATATTAATGCTCAGCACTTCAAAGGTAAAATATTAACCGATTAATCCTCACAACAAAACTTGTGATACTATTATTCTTCCCTTTTACAGGTGGAGAAAACAGATAGAGGCCAAATGCTTAAAGGGTATAATACTGTAACATCACTAAAGTCAATAGGACTCCACTGATTTTCAGCCTTGGGGATCTGGGCCAAAGTTTAAGTGATTTGCTCAAAGCCAAGGGACTGTACTGCTTATCAGAACCATAGTTAGAATACAGACTTTAAAATAAGATTTATGTTTAAAGTGATCATCTAAGCGCTATGGCATAAATTTAATACATTCCATTGCTTGCCATCAAATATGATATTGCACATTCACATTAAATATATCCTATACATGTATTATTATTGTGAATGACTGATTTTGTCATTCATCTACAGCATGACATCTTCAATCATATCTTCATTTCACATTTATTAAAACAGTTCCCCATAACGTATCTTAGCATAACTGTCATTTTCAAATTGACCCATTTAGCTAGGTTTATTCAGTGTGCCTCTCATAGAGCGGATAGAATACATTGTTTTCACATTATTATGTGGGCAGCTAGTGAAACTGTTATCAATAAGAAAACAAATATAGTTACTGGTTCTTATACTGGCATCTGTAATATTTTCTGTTATTCAATAACTGTTAAAGATTTATATATACAATTTTTGCCATTATATTACATTTTTCTCCTTTATGTTTAAAATAACAAACCTACCTAGATCAAATACATCATATTGGTCATGCACATTTCAAATACTCAGGAAGGTCCAAAACTGTAACGACTAGTGTTCCAATGATGCCACTTGTTTTTCTGAATTCATGCTACTATGCAGTTTTGATCAGTTGGCCGTTGATGTGATTAGAGCCAGTCCTGAAGCCAATTAAGTATATTTAAGAGATTCAATTTGATTTTTAGGTTTGGATTTTAATTACTCAGTTTTTTCACTAATCAGGACAGAAGCTTCCACACAAGGTTTTTGAGTGTCATTTGTTGTACCTTCCACTCCAATTTTTGAGAGATACTGAACTAAGCCTGAAAATATCTTGTCTGCTTAATTTGTGAGTGACATGGTAGTGTGCTATGTATATGCCCCAAAACAATTTTGTAATTCAAGCGAGCTTTGTCAATAACCTTCTTTATACCAGATAGTAAGAGGATAATACCACCACAGCTATGTTTAATATATTTGACTTTATTTAATATATACAAGCAGAACACACAATTAAAAATGGAGTAAGCAATGCTAAGATTCAGTGCCAAGGAAAAGTGCCATTTTACTGGCTGTATATATGCATTATGCTACCCCACTGAAGAAACCATGGCCCTGCCCTACTATCTACCCATGAGACATGCCATAAAGTATTCACATGAGCCATGATTTAATACACATTCCCTTTCCTGAAATAAGTCTGTCTGACTTTTTCAATACCCTGGAATGTACAATGTGTGTGAAGCAAAAACAGAACCTCCACAACACAGCAAACATGCTATAATTCAGTTTTCTGTAAAAATAGAGGTCCTGAAACATGTAGCCCAGAGTGAGCATGTTCTGGTGAAGGGAGGTTGGTTTGTTCCTAACATAACCTTTACTCTTTGGGGATGCATGCACACCTAGCCACATTCAAAACCAATATCTAACACTGATGATTTTACCAATAAGAAGGGAGAACTGTATTTTTGTAAAGAAACACACACTATTGCTATTGATATTTTTCAGAAATTCTCCACTGCACATCAATCTTCATCACTTCAATTGGTTCGAAAGTACAGAAATAGCAAAGGACAGTAAGCTGACCTTGTTAGCAAGAATGTTAAGTTGGAACACTCTTTGTTTTCTTGCTCACTATCTGTTTTGCACCCCTTGTAGTTCCCGCTCCCCCTCAGAAACCTGAGAGGTTAGCATCCATACAGTACAGGAAAGGGAGGAAAACAGTGTGATACTTTGGATTGTATGATAATTCATCTGTTCTTCACACATCTGTTCTCCACATTTGGTCAGCTAAACTGTGCATATGTGAAACTATTCTAAAAACAGTCATGTGGCAAAAGACGTAAAAATGTGGCACCAATAAATTTGCTGAATTGAATTGTGTAACCCGCATAGGAAGGGTTAACTTAAAGCCATTGGGGTGCAGAGTGATTTTCCCCAGTAGTACTGGAAGGAACTTTAGTAAGCAATATAGACAGTCAATATCACATTGTCTCTTCTGTCTAGACATTCACAGTATAACATCTCTCAAAGTAAAAGTGGTTCAAATGAAGAGACCTCTTTGAGCTGCATACCTCCCTCTATTGTCTATCAGGACAAGAACAGACAACAGCTTATACCATAGATAGTAATTTTGGGCCACCATGGAGAAGAAAAAGGCACTTCTGAGTGACAGCATAGCATGCGAACATAAACCAAAGGACTTTATGTGCTGAAAGTGTGCTAAACAATACCGAAAATTCAGTGCTGGTTTAAGTGGGAGCATAAGCCATGAAGATCAATGGGGTGAGGCTGAGATTTTTAAAGCCCTTTCGAAGCTGCTGCACTTAGCATTGCAACGCCTATCTCTGAATCAGCATATTAGAGTCTAGCAACTGTATCCTACTGCACATACGGGGTTGAAGAGAGAATTTCTGTTCTCAACACCATTTTTGTACTCAGAAGCCCTGAGGGCATTGAAGAATACTAGAGAAACAGGGTTTGTGATAGAGAATTGGGATTAGAGTTAGAGATTAGTACTTCTTTAAAATTATGTCATCTACAGAGAGAGAGAGTGCAAAACTAGCAGGGGAACAAGACAAGAGAAAGACACTGGGCATACATTTTCAAAAATGACTAATGATTTTGGTTGCCCAACTTGCCACATCTTAAAAGGACCAGATTGTCAGAATGTGTTGAACACCAACACACATACACACACAAAAAATATATAAATGCAATATAAAATATCTATATGTGCTCATAGTGTACTTCGTCTACAACAATTTATAAATGATTATATTTTACACCCCACTTTGCCTAAAATACAGTTAATTTTAAAAAAACGGTAAACAAAAAAGTGCCAGTAATTTTTTTTTAAAATGTTTGGGTAACATTTTTAAGTATCCAGCAAATAAATTCCAGCAGCATAGCAGTCCATCTAGAAATCACATACAACCTCTTTGGCAAGTAATATTCTGATCACTGCTATTGCAAAGACCAAAATTAGATCACAATCCGATGACACCGTGGGGTAAATGTTCAGAATGTCAAACAGGAGATTTGCACACAATGAAACCCCCATAAGCATAAAGTGAACCTTCGGGCTCTTGCATTACTTTCACGCTAATGCACACTTTGCTCCCAGCAAGCAGTACATCGTGCAGGCCTATTGCCTCCTCCCCCTCATGCTTTTCAATAATTTAGAGCTCTTTCCTTCCCTCACCCCAAACATCCTCTTCAAGCAATATGCTTTTGCAGTCAGTCCTAAAATACATAATCAGTAAATAAAACCTACCAGAGGATTCATGGAAGCATTTAATTTAAAAGTCTCCTTATTGGGAGAGAGAGTCTTGCAAGGTGCATAACCTGTTTTTATGAGGGGGATTGTTAGGGGGGAGAGCAGTAATCTATCTCACTCCAGCATGTTCAGCATCATGCAAAAGAATACAACACAAGATGCCTTAATCTACACTAAGACACAGTCACCATTTAAGCTTTTTATTATAGATGAGGTTTCTTAAGGATCAAAAGTTTCTTTAAACTCATTAATGTTGCCTGTTTGAATGAAACAAGTAACTTATCCCAGCTGTTAAGCAACCCCCAAAACTCCCATAGCCAGATTTGACTTTAATCTTTTAACCTGAAAATTTCTTAGCGTGACCGATTTATTTCCTGACCATGTTAAAGAAAAATGAATATAATACAATTGAAATACCTCAAAAAATTAAATATACCACAGTACCTGAAAAAGGGCTAATTATTGCAGTGTACTATCCTCCTACTGTAGGTATCCCTTTCATAACATTATAGTGAAATATCATTCTTCAGACCAGACATCTGCAGATCACTTTTTATTATCTAAGTAGAGCTAGTCAAAACATGGGATAAACATTCACAAAAAAAGTCTGTGTTTTTTGTTTTATTTTTATGGAAGAGAGGGCTAGAGGGGCGATGAACAATTTTTTCCTTTATTCAAGATCATCAAAAAATGTTTGGAAAGCTTTTGTTTATTTGGTTTTCAGTTCTATTCCTCCCTCATTTATTTAAGTTTAAAAAAAAAAACATTAAAAAAGCCAGAAGGGGGCAGGTGAGAAGGAAAAAAGGGGAATGGGGTCAGAGGAAGGACAAAAATTCATTTTTAAAAAAAAAGAAAATTTCAAATATACATTTTCCTATCAAACTTTTCCATTTGAAACAAAGGCTTCATCTAATAAAAAAAATGTTTTCATTTGGAAAATTTCAATCAGCTCTATTATCTAGATTCTTACATGGCCTGTCACTCTATCATCTTTATATCTAACTAGCGAAAATACCCGGCGTTGCTCGGGTCAGTCGGAGGTGGGAAGGGGGCAGACAACTGAGCGAGTGCGGGGTCCATTGGATGGGGGCAGAGAGCAAACCTGACACCCCCACCTCACCCCCCCGACCAAACCCGACACCCCCACCTCACTTACCCCTCGACCAACCCCGACTCACATTTTCACCCCCCCACCCAAACCCAACACCCCCACATCTCCCCCCTACCAACCCCAACACCCCTGACCAACACCCACACCTCACCCCCCGTAGACCAAACCTGACACACCCACCTCACTTTCCCCTCCCAACCAAACCCGACACCCCTACCTACCACCACAAACAAACCCGACACTCAAACCTCACTTACCCCTCGACCAACCCCGACCCCTCTCCTCACCCCCCCGACCAAACCCAACACCCCCACCTCACCCCCCGAGCAAACCCGACACCTCTACCTCACTTACCCTCCGACCAAACCCAACTCGGGTCCGTTGGAGGGGGGAGGGGGCAGAGAGCTGAGGGATTCCGGGGTCCATTGGAGGGGGGAGGGGCAGAGAGCTGAGCGAGTGCAGTGTCTGTTGGAGGGGGTATTATGACATCAGAACTATGTCACAGAGAACAGCAGCTGCCCAGCTGATGTGATTGGCCTTTAAAGAATTTCACCCCTGGGGCGTGTCAGAGGTGAGATTTGAAAAATTTTCGACTCTTACGGTCATTAGGACCCCAAGACCTCTAACTGTTTCAAATTTCAAGTCTCTAGCTCAAACGGTGTGGAAGGAGTAAGCTTACATACAGACACGCACGCATACACCATTTGACTTTTAGATATATAGATAGGTCTCATTGTTTTATGTTCTGCAAAGACATTGTTGGGAAATTAGTATTAACTCATACTATTTACATGAGAAACTTGCAGTAGAAGCAGACTTGAGAGACAATCAGTAAATAGTGCAACCTAATCAACGCATCTGTCACAGACACTGGACTTGAATGTTTGGAGCAATATGGAGGTCTAAAAACAGAATGAGTATCACATTCTGACTGATGTAAAGTAACTACACATTGGTGAATTAAGAGACTGGCATTGATGACACTCAAATTGTCTGCAACTGATGGAGGACACTTTGCTTTTCTATAATCAAATTCAGTGTCCTGCCTGAAGGGACTATACTTAACACAGGGATAAGCCAATTGTGACAACGGCTTCGCTTCCACCCTTCACTTCCAGACATCAAGCATGTTCATAGTTGTCCTACACTGGGACTAATAGCTTGCACAGTATTCAGCACAATGGGGTCCTGACCTGCTTGAGGTGCTACCACAATGTACATTTGAAATAATAAATAGAAAGTATCAAAAAGTGGTCAACATAAGAGCTGATACACTGCAAATATCAACAAAAGACTTCCCCATTCCAAAGCCAACTGCAAATAAACATATATAAGACAAATGGCTCAATTTTTTCTCCTGAGAAAGCCAGTAGTAAAACTTCTACTTACTTCAATGACAGAAGGATGAGACTCAAAAACAAACCAATCTTTATGCTAGGTTCTTCAGAGACTTACCTCCATGCACTGCTTATAGGAAATACACGTCCATCTTAGGTGTGAAAAATGAAGTATAGAAAAATAAAAGGCTGCAGGAGCAGTGACCCTGGGCATGTTGGTTTTAGTATGATAATAGGAAACCAACTTACTATGTTTGGCTTATTATCCTTTTTCCTCTTTAGGAACTTTTATATAAGGATAGCAAACTTATTGCTTTTAAAAGCATTAAATGAAGCACTACAGCCATGTACATACCCGTACTACAGCCATGTACATACCTGTACATACCTGTATGCAAAACACCACATCAAGGTTCTTTCTTAAGTTGTCTTCATAGATGGTCTTCTTGTTGTTTTAAGATGTGGACAGTTCCTTCCCCATGAGAGTTAAACAACATTGCTATTCATAGCACAGTTACAAGCTGCTCTGCAGGCTTGGGAATTAATATTTCAGTGGAAAAATCTGATTTGTTTCTCTTTCCAGCCCTCATTGGTCACTATTGTCCCATGGAACCCCTCTGACCAACAGTAGTCCCAACATGTTGCATTCCTTAAGATATTAATTTTAAGGAGCAAATAGGGACAGGAAAGGAAATCTAGAGATTCACAGATCAAAGAAGCAAAGTTAAAACAAGAAGTCATAAATAAAATTTAAAAAAATCTTAAAGAAATAACACTCTGGGCATGAAAAGAACCAATGTACCTCTCCTCCAGGCTCTTCTTAGAGAGCATCACAAAGGGCCAAATCCCCAGCTGCTCTATTTAAATCAACAGTATTATAGACCAGATTACAACATTCAGGAATCTGATCCCAAAATCTTTTTTCAAATTATGCAAATTAAAAGAAAAAAAAGACAGACTGACAGACCAAGAATGTTAAAAGAATTCTTATAAAGACCAAGTACTTAGTAATAATCATTAAGATAGTGTTTCCTTTTCTTCGTGTCACTCTTTCCCTTCTACTCCCCCGCTGTAATGTTCCCATCTCTTTTCCTTCACACATTGTTAAATAGGCTGCTGTCAAGAGAGGTTCATAATTTTTATTACTAAAAAAGTTAAAATTATATAAAATAGCCAGTAGGAGCCTGAAACTTTGCAAAAATTTGTTTTCTAATATTGTGAGTAGCGATCATTTAGACCAGCTTTAATCAGGAAGGTCCAAGTTTTCCAAATTATGTCCCAGAAACTTCTTTTGAGACACGTGAAATGTGCTAATATTTTATTTTATCAGTCAATCAAATGGTTTGGGGTTGTTTTTTTAAAAGTATAGCAACTAAATGTTTATTCAGAACACAATGCTATTGATTCTGTGTTTCCCAGGAACAGTCCCCTGACATTAGTGTTCTGTATAGTACATGTTTGAAGTGAAAAGAAAAGCTGAAGGAGCATATACTAGGGATCTCAAACTCAAATCACCATGAGAGCCACATGACGACCAGTACGTTGGCTCGAGGATCACATCACTGAAACCTTTTCATACACGATAAACAAGTATAGTCAAAAATGAAAAAAAAGATGATTAATAAAATATGCTAGTAAAAGTAAATGTATTAACTTTAGCTCTATTAGCACCCATTTATTTTAATTTCCATTTAATTAGCCTCCTATTTGTGTAACTCCCCCTTTTTGAAATTAAATGTTACTGTCATGGTTTCTTTGGTATTTCCTCCCTACAAGGGCATTAAGTTTAATTACATTCTGGTCACTATTACCAAGCAGTTCAGCTATATTCACCTCTTGAACCAGACCCTGTGTACCACTTAGGTCACATCAAGAGTTGCTTCTGCCCTTGTGGATTCCAGAACTAGCTGCTCCAAAAAGCAGTTATTAATGGTGTCTAGAAATTTCATCTCTGCTTCCCATCTTGGACGTGTTCTCAGTCAATACGCAGATATATGAAATCCATTATTATAGGGTTTTCCTTTTTTGTAACCTCTCTAATTTCCCTGAGTATTTCATAGTCATTGTCACCGGCTTGGTCAGGTAGTCAATAGTATATTCTGTAACAGATCGCCTTCTCGCCCCACTCCACAAACAGGCAGGAGACTCTGCTGTGACTCACCAGTGCTCTTTATTCCGGTAGTGCAAACCCCATCACCTACTATGTACAGCTCTACAGGTTAGCTCAGTACTTTACAGCTCAGGGAAAACAGCCTACAGCTCAGGAAGACAAGTCCCTTCCTTCTCTTGCAGGGAGGTTTGCAGAGGGTTTTTCTCCCTCGTAAAGGGCCCAGCAGGGCTGGCTCAGGCACTCCTGGCCAGCACCCTGCCACAATTCCTACTGCTATACTCCTAGCATTCAAGCATGGAATTTCTGTCACGGAGATTCTGTGATGATATTTTTTTCATTAGAGATTTTTAATATATCTGACTATTTCTCATTTATATATCTGATGCTTTCTTTCACATTAGCGCCATTCCCCGCCTCTGCTATCGACGCTGTTATTCCTATATATTTTGTACCTTCATTCCACCAAACTTCTGCAATGTCTGTTATATCGATATCCTCACTTAATACCAGGCAGTCAAGTTCACCCACGTTAGCATTCAGACTTTTTTCATTTGTATACAAGCACTTATAAAAATTTGTCAATGTTTAGCTATTTGCCTTCATGCGATTTCACTGAATGGGACTCTTTCTTTTGACTGTTTCTCTTCAGTTCCTACCTGCACTTGACCAACTTCTATTGAGTATCCCTGTTAACAAATGCTCCCCCTAAGGAATAATCTATCTGAACTGTGTGCTCCTCCACACTTGCAGCTTTCTCCCAGCCCTTAATTTAAAAATTCCTCTACAGCCTTTTTAATTTTACATGCCAGCAATCTTGTTCCATTTTGATTTAGGTGGAACACATCCTTCCTGTATAGGCTCCTTCCACCCCTCCTCCCCCTAAAAAAAGTTCCCCAGTTCCTAATAACCCTAGATCCCTCCTCCAAACACCATCATCTCATCCATGCATTGAGACCCTGCAGTTCTGCCTAACAGGTTCTGCACATGGACCCGTAAGCGATCCTTAGACATATAAACAGGAGAAATTCAAATAAGAGTCAACAAGTTATATGAGCTCTGTATTTGGCACTGTTGCAACCACTGCTGAATTACTGTGTTCAGTTCTGATATCAACAAAACAAAAAGGATGTTGATAAACTGAAGACTATTCCGAGAAGAACCATGAGACTGATGATTACAAGACTGGAAAATATGCCTTATAGTGATAGACTCAAGGAGTTTCATCTATTTAGCTTAACAAAGAGAAGGGTAAGGCGTGACTATCACACTGTCTATAAATATCTACACACTGAGAACAAATATTTGATAAAGGGCTCTTCAATCTAGCAAAAGGTGTAACACGATCTAGCTGCTGGAAGTTGAAACTAGACAAATTCAAACTGGAAATAAGGCATACATTTGTAACTAATGGAGCAATTTACCAAGGGACATGGTGGATTCTCCATCATTGGCAAATTTTCAATCAAGATTGGATGATTTTCTAAAAGATAGAAACAGGAATTATTGTTCAAACAGGAATTATTTTGGGGAAGTCCTGTTCCCTATATTATACAGATAAGACTGGATGATCACAGTGATCCCTCTTCTGACCTTCAAATCTATGAATCTATGTATTTTGCAACCCTAAACAGTCTTATAATAAAGGTGTTAAAATTTTTATTTTGAAACCCGTCATACATTAACATGGTATACAAATGGACAAATAATTACATTCATTTCTTAAGTCTTTTTCCATTTCACTTTTCTAACTGTAGCAGTGGGCTGGTTTGTTATGACAACGTTTGACACATGAAAAATGTTCTGCACTTCCAAAATAAGAGATGGTCTTATGAGAGCATGGACAGTGAAATTGCACAGGACATCCCCTTTCCCGCAGTAAATTATGGCTTTCTTTCTTTTAAATAAAAAGAAGGTGGAAGGGGTGAGGATGATGAGTCTCTTAGCAAAGAACGGGAAGCAGTGAGTGAGCAGCAGAAATCCCATGGGAGTGCCGGGAGAACCCAGCATTTCCTTTACCCCATCCCACTCGGTTTTTGTATTTCCCAAAGAAAGTTTATCAGATCGGTACTGCCAAATAATCTTTTCCCACTCATTGCACATCACACTAGGTCTAGATAATACCATACAATTGTTAGGGAAGCTTAGAAATCTACAATTTACAGAGCTGCTACTAAACCTGAAGCAAATGGGGAGGGGGACTGTGAATTAAAAATGTTCTTAAACATTTCAAAATGTGTTTACTTTAAATTAAAGAATGTAAACACTTTCATACAGGAATTATGGTACCAACATACACTTAAAGGCAGAAAAAAGTAAGTTTCAAAGAGTAAAAGGCTGCATACATCAAAAAAAGCAGTGTAGGTGTGCCTGCTTTCACAGTGCACAAGTAATTACTGTCATGTCTTAAGTCTTTTGCATTTCACTTTTCTAACTCTGAACAGAGTTAAGCAGTGGGTTGCATATAATTCACAACTAAGAATGCTTCACCTCTTCCTTGGGAGTTCAACTCTAATGAAAAACGACTTCCTCTCAAACTTTACGCAACAGATATGTGGAGCTGAAACTTAAAAACATATAGATTACATTTAATGTGAGAAAAAAAGAATTGTAAAACTAGCTGCATAACAAATTGCTTTGTCCTTCATGGGGGAAAAAAAAGTCAAACATACTAGGAAACACACTCGGTGTTAGCAGAAATTATATAGATCTACCACTGGAAAAGTCTCAGCTGAAAACAACATGTGCATTAGCCTTAGCAAAGACACATAGTTACCTTCACAGGGACTCCTGCAATTCCCTTCCCCATGGCCTTCCAAACCCCATCTTTCCAGACTCCAGAATGCTACTGGCCACCTTCTCATATGTACACAAAAACATACCACCTCATTGCCTCCATCCACAAATAACTTTGACATGCTCCTCATTGATTTCAGGATCCAACAGATATGTTGGTGATGGGATTCATCTACACTGGCAAACCCACCATTGCTATCATCACTGATATTATGCCAGGGAGTCCATGATGGTGTAAAATTTTCAGTAAGAGCTCAGTGTAAATCTGGCCTTAAAAGCACAGAAATTTGTCATCGTTTTTAAAAGCCTTGTAGCTTTGCTCCCACTTATCTAATGACCCTCATCTCTTTCCCCTTTATACCTACCAATTATAGTTTGTTTTCTGTTACTTACATGAACGCTGGAAGAACCTTCAACTCTGCACCTCCTACCATCCAGAAAAGCTTTCCTCAACAAACCTCTCAACTATCCCTCATTTTGAGGGACCTCACTCATTTTATTCCACTACCAATGATCAACACAAATGTTGTTCCCCCTTCACTTTTACTGTTACATATTACTAATGTCAAATGCAGAATCATGCAACTGATCTTGAAAAATAGTTATTTACCATAAAGGACTGAATCCTCCTGCATGAATCCATTTTTTTCATTTCCCCCTCACATTTGGCTTTGTCACACATCACAACCCACATTTGGACTGTGGCAGATGAGAGGTATGTTCTGTACCTCTATTTTATCCACTTTCCCTTTTTCCAGTCTTTTATAAAACTGTAAGGACCATCGGTGGAGTCTGAAGCCAAGACTGTCAGATCCATGGTACAGATCTCTAACACTTGAGCTAAGGAGGAGCAACTATTAGAAGGTACCTATAATAGGTTGTTGTTCTCTCTGTAGACCAGCCACTGCAGAGGAATGTGACACAAAAACATCGCTTATCAATACTACTTAAGTTTCTCTTTCCCTCTTTTATATTTTATTTCAACTTTGCAACAATGTTATTTAATTCTGTAAAGTAGTCTTGAAATATAATTTGTACCAAGCACAAATAAAGTTTTATTCTATAGTAGAGTTTCCCAAACTGTGTTCCACGGAACACTGTTGTTCCGCACGATGTGACTAGGTGTTCTGTGAAAGAATCGTAATTAAAAAAAGGTGTCTCAATTTTTTTTAATTTTAAGTTTTGGCATATTTGAAGCCTAGTTTACAGCTCTTTTTGAATGACTATAATTTATAAATAGAATATATTTGAGCATAAATAATGCAATTTTTTATTTGAAAACCAAACGACTACAAATTAATATGATAAGTGTTCCGTAAATATAAACCAGGCTAAAAAGTGTTCCGTGGCCAAAAAAGTTTGGGAAACTATAGTAATGGCTTCAGCACCTATCTGTGCTGCTGCCTTAAAGTATCAAAGAATGAACCAAGCACTTATTTTTTGTAGGACAATGCAAAGATGTTGTCAGCACTATAAACAGCCACATACTATAGTATCTATGCAGGCACAGAAATTTCCATTTATCCCTAGTCTGACGCAGGGCGAGGAGTAACAGAGCTTTTCTTGTATGGTTCTGAATAGAAGTAGATGACAAAACATTGTGAAGCGGGTACACAGTTCATTAAGACCACCAAAACAGAGAAATAAAACAATGCCTGCCAGTCAACAACAATCGCTAACAAATTTCAAGTAGACTATGCCTGCAGCCTCAAAAAAGCCTCCAGAATCGCACAGCTGGTACACAACCTTCAAAAATTGCTCCAGATCTCCACTGAAGCACATAGCTGCAAAGTGAGAGAAAGAAGAGAGAAAAATGAGACATGTTCAGACGACATAAATAAAAAGCTAAAAGTCAGTAGAGAGAAAAACTGAAACAACTGTGTGGGGAAAGGGGGAACACAACACTTCCAGGGCCATAGCCTAGGCCTCTTGCCCTATCCTACCTACATTGAATATGGAAGCCTACCTGAACGTCCTATATTGAAAAGGTTCTACCATGGCTTTGTAGGTTCCAATCATAGTTGTCAGAGGGTCAAGGCAGAACTGAGACACACTGCACCATCAGCATCTCCAGGAAGCCAACAAGAGAACACTGGATGGTGGAATACACGGATGTCACAGAGAAACAGCTTCTACCTTTTCCCCCACATATGTGCAGAGTGTTTGCACCCTAACCCCAGCCTTAGGTAGTACCTTCTATGGAAGTGGTCAGGCCTTTGGTGGCATTTAGCACAGCTGGTACTTCTGCAAGCCACTGTAATGCTCATGTACTGAGGAAGGATTAGAGCTATCCCTTGTACAAGTGTCTGATGTTGGAAAAGGTAGGTTTCCTTACCCCTTACTTCCTTGGCGCACACTCTCTTAATCTGTCCCTTGCTCAACTGTTGTATGCAGTGATGGTGAAGCAGTGCCAGTCCCTGGATATTAGTGAGACAAGGTGGGTCTGGTAATATATTTTATTGGACCAAGTTCCGTTGGTGGGTGAGAGAGAGAGACAGGCTTTCCAGCTTACCCAGAGCTCCTCTTCTTCAAGTCTGGGAAACTTACTCAGAGTGTCACAGCTAAATACAAGATGGAATGGATTGCTTAGCCTAAGTAGTTAACCCACATTTCAAGGGACCATTCAAGGTGAAGTGGACCATTCCCACCAACAGAATGGCCAATAAAGCATATTACCTCACCTTGATCAAGTGTTCTTTTATTTTTACACATTCTGAAGTGCCAGGGAATTATGCTTGCCATAGTATAATTAAGGCAACCTACTAGGGTACATATTCTCTCAGAGAACTTTGCCTAAATACTTAAAGCTACCCTGGTTCTTGGGGTATGTGAGTTCCTAACAGTAGATCTCACATGATTAGCACCTTGATGGAGGCTCTTACAGACAGGGTTATTAACATGGGGTTCCAAGATAATCAGGAATAATTTCTTGTTGGAAGAAATTTCTGCTGGATTGGTTAATGCTTTCTGTTTTGTTTCTTGATCCAATATATAATCAGATAGAGCTTAAGTAGTCTCAGTTGAGACTGGCATGGAGTAGGATATCCAGATGGCCTGTTTCACTCCAAGGAGATATATACAATTTGTGTTATAATAGCACCTGGAGGATCTAAATGAGAGTGAGGTCCCACTGTGCTACGCACTGTAAAACCACAGAGTAAGAGAGGATCTCTGCTTTGAAGAGCTTACCCTCTTAATAGCCAAGACAGAAAAAGGGTTGAAGAAAGGAAGTAGTATCCGCATTTTACTGAGGACAGCACAAAGAGATTAAAGAATCAGAGAGGTAGCCGTGTTAGTCTGGAATAGCAGAGGTAACAAAGTCCTGTGGCACCTTAAAGACTAACTATAAAGTTTTGAAGCATAAGCTTTCGTGGGCTAATACCCACTTCGTCGGATGCAAGCAGTGGAAGTGTCCAACCTGCCTCTGGACACTTCCACTGCTTGCATCCGACGAAGTGGGTATTAGCCCACGAAAGCTTATGCTTCAAAACTTTATAGTTAGTCTTTAAGGTGCCACAGGACTTTGTTACCAAAGAGATTAAAGTGACTTGCCCAAGGCCACACAGGAAAAGGCAGGCATTCATCTGCTGAATCCTAAACCAATGCTTAACCACATGACCATCTTGCATCTACATACTGAAGTTAATACCATACTGACATTCCTTTAAATCTCAGAAGGCATTCAACTTGTGACTGCAATTTCAAGGCCCATTCTTATGTCAAGAATAAATTTTCCTCTTCTTCGTGCTCAATCTCACTCCTACACAGACAAGTTGATTGAGTGGGTTTCAGAGTGCTCTTTTCCCCATTCATCTCTCTCCCACAGTTCCCCAGTAACTGGCATGCTCTAAGCACTATGATAAAAACTAGCATTATTAATTTGGCTCTATGCACAAAACCACCCATATACGAAGAGTTATAAAGGCCTTCCTGAATACTGCCGCTAGCACACAATCATCATTATGGTGATTGTCTTCAGGCAACCACTATATCAAAATGTAGTGCCTGTCCATCTAAAATAAGACCCGAATGAATGGGTGTGAATCCAGGCAGTCGGTACACATCTGCCTGTGTCAACTAAGCAATGCCCATCTGAACACTCAAAGAATGTTTAGGCCTAAGAGTAGTTCATCTTTGAAAGTACCATGCCTATATCTGGTGTATAATCAATCTTCCCATGTTGCTCTCACCTTAATATTTAAACCTAATCACCTTCATCTAATAGTGAGGAGAAGTGATGAATACAGAACACAGAGGGAGGGTGGGGAGAGAAATCACTGGACCAGTTTTAGTCTTCCCCAGAAAACTAGCTCACTTTTCTGAGAGTATTTGCAAGATAAAGCATTTCAATTTCAAGTTTCATAAAGTTTTTAATTATGGAAGAACAAGGAAAAACAAGGTTGAGTGCAGTCCTTGATTAGGATAAGGCTATTCTTTTTTTCAGAATGTATAATTTTGTTTATAACGACAACAATGAGCTTAAGTTATATTTTTTTCCAAGCTTTTTCCCATAGACAGATTTCAAGGCCAGAAGGGATCTTTGCAATCCTCTAAAATGACCTGTATTAGTTCCCAATGATGCTACTTTAAGATTAGTCTATTAAACCATAATAAAACTAATCTTAACCTTAATATTCTCTCTGTTAAAATAAATAATTGATTTCTTTGGGTCTATCACTACAAGGCACGTTTTCTATTCCTTTGATCATTCTCATAGCTCTTCTATGAACTCTCTCCAATTTATAAACATCCTTCTTGAATTAGGGACACCAAAACTGGAAACAGTATTCCAGAAGGAGCCACACCAATGCCAAATACGGAGTTAAATAACTTTGCTACTCCTACTTGAGATTCATCTACTTATCCAGGCAAGCATTGCATTACCCTTTTTCGCCACAGAATCACAGTGGGAACTCACATTCGGCTGATTATCCACGATGACCCCCACATTTTTTTCATAGTCACTGCTTCCAAGGATAGAGTCTCCCACTTAGTTAAGTATAGTTTACAGTCTGTTTCTAGTTGTATACCTTTTCATTTAGCCATATTAAAATGCATACTTTTTACTTGAACACAGTTTACCAAGTGATCCAGATTACTAGTAGCTAACTTTTAATCCATTTAGCATGTGAAGTTTATATCATTCTTGGGTTTTGTTTTTAATCAAAATGTTGTGTGGTACCAAGTTGAACACCTTACTGAAGTCTAAGAACTGGTCTACCTCGACAATTAGTTCACAGCAAACTGGGATGTGACTCTCCCCCACATTAGCCTGCCATAGACGAACTGTACATGTGGACTCTAGATTTTGATCTAGTCCATTATTCATGTCAGGAGGGTCCACATTAACAATTAGTGCACGGCAGGCTCCTGTGGGCACGTTCACTTACCAGCTTGCCACAAACTAAATTTGTGTGTAGGCAAGTCCTAAAAACATACGACATCAACACTAATATTCTCATTTAAAAAAAAAAAAGACATCAAGTTAGTTTGACAGAATAGATTTTCCACAAGCCTACGTTGATTGGCATTAATTGCATTATCCTCCTTTAATTGTTTATTAATTGAATCCGCTATCTTGCTCCATTATCTTGCCCAGAATCAATTTGCCAGACTGTCAGGCCTATAATTACTTGGATCATCCTCTTTAAATATTAGCACATATTGATCAATATT
Organism: Sternotherus odoratus; assembly: GCA_032164245.1. Classification (NCBI taxonomy): domain Eukaryota; kingdom Metazoa; phylum Chordata; order Testudines; family Kinosternidae; genus Sternotherus; species Sternotherus odoratus. The sequence goes on along the minus strand of JAVMKO010000001.1, from coordinate 100,870,662 downwards.
GACATATTGACAAATATTGCTGTCTCTCAACCACTACATGGTCTACAATTTCATTTAGAAATGGCAATTGAAATAACTGCACAACAAAATAAAAACCACTGAAGATAAATTTATTTGCATTAAGTGTTTAGCCCTCACACCATGAATGATACTAATCAGTTAAACTATTTTATCTAAGTTTTTAAAAATAATTATTCCCATAGATTGCTGTTATGTTTGTGATATCTGAGTGTACTGTAAGGGAGACGGATACTTTTCTTATAAACTAGGCAAGGATATGAAAAAAAAATCAACTTGCCAATGGAAAGTGTGAAGCTTCCACTGGTGACTGAGACATACAGCACCCATTTTTATAGTGTTTCGATTTTCCTTCCTTAATCTACAAATGGCTCCAGTGCCTCCCGTGCATTCATAACTTCGCCAAAAGCAATTGCAAAAAGAACTTGAGATGACACTGGTACATTTCAACAGCTATTTAAAAAACTCTGGGGAACAGTGAAGATTGACAACAACCATGCTAATCTCAACCTGCTGCTTATAAGAAAGCAGCAGTAGAAACAGTTTCTTGCAGTAATCTCAGGGACAGAGTGGACAAAAAACAGGCAAAGGATAGGGAGAGTAGAAAAAGGATGGTCTTGAGTTACTTCCTATGAAACTTGGGTCAAGTCACTTAATGTCTATTCCTCTGGCTATGTATGGTGTCTGGTAAATTTTTCAGCCCAGAGTTATGTGACTACTGGTGTAATATTTTCAAGTAGTTAAACTGTGCAAAGGAGTTTTAATCCTCCCCGCTTCCATTAAATCAATTGTACAAAGGCTATAGTACTCTGTGCCAACCAGTTATGACATGTTCAAATGCTGAAAAAAAATTAAGATCTAAAATATATGTGGTTTTCCCCAGTGGCTAAATAGAGCATACATGACATACACACACACAATTTCTCAGTTTTATGGCCTTAAGCACAGGCAATATCAGCAAAGGGCTGACAGGACACACTGAAAACAGCAATTACACACCCTGCCATCCAGACACACAGAAACCCAGAGCAAGAAGGTCTCTTCCTTCAGTGCATTAAATGCTGAGCCAAACCCTTTTTTCATCCCTGCCCCGCAAATTAAATCACAGATTTAATTTTAAATACAAGATTAAAACCATTTTAGAAGCTTTTGACAATAACCATGAACTGAAATGGGCGAGGGGAGAAAATGTTGATACTTCTCTGTTCCAAGAATTCTTTAAAAATGACCCTATTCAGGAAAAAAAATATCTGTGATTTTATTTGGATATAGTTGGGCAGGAAATCCTTGAGGTGGGTTAAATACCTTTCTTGTACATGCTTTACAAAGAATTTCCTCTGCTAACTAGAATAATATTGGTTTTCATGTCTAACTTGATAAATCACTGCAGTGATGCTGGATTTCCTCTCCCCTCCCCGCATATCTTTATCTGTAAAAAGACATGTTGATACCCCCATACGAAATATATCTATAGTTTCTAAACACACACACTTTATTGAGTATTATGTGCTATGGCCTTGATCCTGCACCGTGTAATTTGTTGAACCTGAACAGAGCCATACTGGGACATATTCATATACATATATAAAGTCTATAACAGATGCATATACACATCTATTTTCAAGATTCAATGCAAAAGTGAGGTCATAATTTCATAATTAAAGAAACATCATAATCAAGATACAGATTACCAACCCCCACATTACGGTAATACAAATAATAAGTAAGACATTTTGGAGGAGAGGGGAGAGACTACTGTAATGTAGAGCTACGGCTGCAATTTCAAGGCTACAGTTGTCCCTGCCGGTGATTTTAGCCAGCAGTTCCTAAGCATCACCTTAAGCTGTTACCACCTTTCTACAGCCGAACTGCAACTGTGCTACTGTTTTCAATGCCTTCTACTCCCTTCATTTGGGCAGAAGCATTTCCCGTACAAGAAGTAAAGCTGATCAACGTACAAAAAAAAAAAAAAAAAAAGCCAAAAACAATTTCACTTAAATTGGGGGGAAGGGGGCAGCATAAAAATGTTTTTGTGTAGGTTCTCTCTCCCCATCAGAGCACTCCTTTAATTTTTTTTTACCATCTATACAAGACTCTAATGTTAACCAAACACCATGCAACAATCTTAGGGGTATGTAGTCTTGTTTAACTGAAATCTGGAGATGGGTAGGTACCGTTCTTCCTTAAAGGAACAAGCACCCAGATTGCACCGAAGGCTAAACCATGTAGGTTCTAATTGACACCAAGGTTATCCTGAGCACTGGAGTCTTCCTAGAACCATGCTAGCCAGACTGATACTCCTTTGGAAGTCTGTAGCATGGTTTTAGAACTCAACTGCAATGTGATTTGCAAAACGAAAATTAAAAATGCTGCCCACACTCATCAGGGAAAATGTACCATGCATACATACAGTCATAAGACTTGACTCTTAAAATCTCGCACTATTGCACTCCCTCCAGGGAAGCTCTATTGTCTCTCTTCTGTGTGAAGGGAGACACAGAGGAAGCCTGGAACAAGAGAGATGAAGGTGATAGAACAGCCAAGTTCAGGGAAGTGGAAAGGTTCCATGTTTCAGAACACAAGCCATGAACACCTGCAGAAGGATTCTAGGCAGCCCAAAACGACTTTGACCCCCAATCTAAAATATGGCCTAGTGTGGTGAAGATACCGAGGCAGGGAAATGCACATAGGGTTTATTATTTTGCATAGATCTGTGCACTTCTCATGTGATTAAGTAAAGAGCAATGGTATTACAATCCCCTGTGTGGTCATTCAAAACTGGGAGTCTCTAATTTTAACACACTTTGATTTGTAAAAGGTTTCCAGGTGTCTGAATTCCATTCAGACTCTGCAGTCTTAAGACACCTGGGAATGTAGCAGCTAGATCCCTTCACAACAGTCTGGTGAGTAGCTGAGGAGCACTCAACTAGAGTTATGACAACTCCAAAAAAGCATAGGACTGACTACTGGGGAGTGGAAGGAGCAGGGCATCAGAAATTCATGGAATAGCCTGGAAATCATAGTAGACCACCCAGAGTCACATACCAAAATTACCTTAATTAAACAAGAATACATACAGATTAGAATTAGAACAGAAACCCATTTTTTAAGAAAAGTTGGCCCTCAGCTGCCGCCAAACAAAAACGTTTGGGTTTTTGGAAACTGGGCTCAATTCAAATTTTAAAAGGGGGGGGGAGGGAGGGGTTTGAATGTTAGAAAGGCAGAGACACACAATTGTTGAAACCAGACTACAACATGGTTTGCTAAACACACAAAGCAACAGAATTGTAGTCATCTCAAAACAACAAGGCTCTTTGCATCAGCACATTACCTGAAGGTACCTAACCCATTCCTACAGAGACTGAAAACCTGAAAATGCTCCCAAGGGAGGGATTATTTCATGAAGTTCATTTATTGACTGGACAATTTCATACTTGACAGGCCTGGATTTCAATAGCCATCTGAAAACCATTCAGTTAGCTACAACTCAAGTGACAAAAAGATTTATGTTTTTAAAAACACAACTGAAGTTAAATAGAGTGCGGAATGTACTGCCTTTTTATGCTCACATCCTGCAGCTCTTATTCATGTACGTGGGCCCCATTGACTTGGACAGCATTAACTCACATGAGTAAAGACAGAGGGATCTGGCCTTTATATGCTAATTATGCTGGACTTTCAAACAGGCTGCTAAGGAACAACCATCCAATGCACAAATGCCAACAACTTGTGGACACTTCATCTCACTTTTCATATGCAACCAATGTTTGACAGCCCAAAAGATTGTCTAGATAAATCAACAAGAACTTTGCTCAAGGGAACAGGAACTTACAAAAACATCTGTAGTCAAAACACACTGCCAAACTCCATCAGGGATTTTTTAATGTATGTATTAACAGTGCAAAGTAAGCTGATAATTGGTAAATCAATATAAAATAATACTGTTCAAATGCAAAAAATAGAAATTCTTGGCTAGTAGAACATTGTAAAGTGAGAAAACAGAAGTGAGTTCAGGAGCAACTTTTGACGTCTAACTCCTCATCCAGCTATGACTGGGAGCATTACAGGCGGGGGAGGGAGGAGGACTATGAGAGCTTGAGAAAGAAAGAAGTAGACAGGAATAATACTCTGAATTTTCTAAAGTACATCACTGATCACTAGTTTTGGAGGGACTTTGAGACCATCTATCGCCAGCTAGCCTCCAGCCAAGTACTGAATTTGACTTTCTATGAAGAAAAGATGAGATGATCCAGGGAGTGGATTCCGCACCCCACTCAAGCAAATAGCCCTACTTATGCAAGTAAAACAACCAAGATTTGGCCACTGTACAGAAGAAAACAGTTAAGCGAAAATCTGAGTAATTAAAGTTTTTCTGGGTCACCTACTGTGGGGGTATTGAACTCCCTCAACCTCCATAGACTTCAGTGGGACTCAAAGACACTTGGCACCACATAGGAGTGGGGCCTTGGGGGGAAAAAAGCCACTGATTTTGACTAACACCTCTAACCCAGGTCATTGGGGAAAGCAAGAATCAACACTCCAATTTCTAGAGCTCTTCAACAAAACAAAAACAACAAAACACCACAGTTGGTGTTAGCAAGGAATGAATCGGCCCATTCTTGTGCGATGCAAATTGCTCTCATTCCCCACAGAATTCAATGGGAGTTGAAGACACTAAGCACCTCATAATATCAGGCCAAATATCTGTAGGGTACTTGAGACATGAAAAGCATGATAGAATGCCAAGTGTTATTACTGTAGGGGTCATCAATTCGCCATCTGGTATGTTAACATCATGGATATGTGGACAAAGCAATAACAGATTTTATACTTGCAGCTCTCTTTGGAAGCATCTGGCAATGTGATTTAATAAAATTCACGGTCCGGAGGAGTTTACTCACAATCTATGTCCAAATGGCTACTTTCACAGTGTTATTGCTTTCCAGCATCATATGTTGGTACAGAAACAGAGGGGGAAATAAGACTGTTCTGAAATCTTACCAAGAGTTAATAAAAGCACAACTACACTATCTTAAACATTTGCCCAGCACAGTGAATATTACGGTTGCAGGTTTGGGACTTTTAATACGAGATGATTTCACTCTATGGCCATGATCAGTCAATATGAGTAACTCATTCTCCAGTTTCACAAGTTATATATTTAGTGAAGATTTTTTGCATGACTAAAGTTAAATGACCACAATAGTTTTATTGGCCCACGCATGTGTGATTCATGTATTTTCTGGGTTTTTGATTTTAGGGAGGGAGGGCTGTTTTTTGAGGCATACTGATGCCAGTGCTAATAATACCATTAAGAACGCTTCAATAACAAAAATAAAATAAATGTTTAAAATCAGGAAATCTTGCTTATAGTATCTAGCCCAAATTCATCCATGGAATAAGACAGTCCAACACTTTTGACTTCAGTGAAGATGCACTCATATTAGGGCTGAATTTGGACCTCTCGCTGAAAAATGTAGAAAAGAAACTAGTAGATAGCACTGATGTAGCTATTTGTTAGAGAACTGTGCTATAGTTATAATCATCAACCTAATTGTGGATTATCTCCTGATTAACAAGCTACCTAGGTCACTCTAGTAATAACTGATTCAAAGAAAAGCAAGAATTATTCTGATAGTTTCTATTGCATTAGAGGATAAGGGAAGAAACAGTAAAATTCTGTATGTAGCAAAGCATTCCCCTAACAAATGCGGTCTACTGGTATGTAGAGACCAGTTGAAGACATGCTTTGTAGAAATATTTACTTGAGTTTCATACTGAACAATACAACAAAAGATAGTATGTATTTTCTAAGAGAAAAGCTTTTGGGGCACAAAAATATACTGAGATAATCAAGCATATACACAGTGTAACTAGTACTGTGCCCAATGCCAGTATTCAAAATAGAAATGTAGAAGCTTTCTTTTGACCATAAGTGACTGTTTTCTGACAACTTTTGAGTTAACCAAACTTGTATCTTTATGACTTCATGAATTTCTTCATGAATACCACCTTCTGGATCTAATTAAACCAAGACTGAAGAAGCTTCTTTTTCCAATGACATGCTATAGATAAACTTGCTGCCAACATTACATTAAAAATTTAGGTATTGTGTATGCGAAATAGAGTGCTGTTTATTGAGAATCTTAGCATTAACACAAAGGGATCCAATCAGATTGTCATAGCCAGCTGACGGGTGTATTTTATAGCTATATATAAAGTTAATCAAAGACTGACACTGAGTCACCAGATTTCCATTTTCATGAATCTGAACATTTTCATTAAATCATAAAGACAAATGATTGTTTTATGGTAAGATATTATAACTGACAAACTTAAAACAAAGGAGAGATGGATCTGAGCCATATCTCAAGTTTGAGCATTTTGGAGGTCCACAGCTTTGGTACAAACCATTTCTGATATCAGGTACTTTTTTCCTCCCTACATCCTTGTCCCGGAGCTGCATAATTGGAAAAAAGATAGCTTTCCCTCGGATATCTACAGATGAAAGCTCCATATAAAATTTTAAAATATTACTAGTAAACCAAAATCTCGTTGCAAACACTATTATGCCTTTGCTGAGAAACAGAGCAAGACATCTGTTTTGCATTGCATTTTGCAATAATGAATCTGATTAATGGATTACGAAAGTGAAAATTAGCTCAGATCTACAGTATATCTTTCAGGGAGAAGAATAGAAGTTCTCACTACTTTCAAACAGCATTGTTTCACTTTTTGACCAGTGCAGCTAGTTAAAGTTTGGGGCCAGCTGGATATTCCAGTTGGGAACAGAAGTTGATGGTAGTCTGCTATTTCTTTGATGCAGTTTTGTTTATTTACAAAGAATGTACAAAGTCCAGTGTCTCTGAATGCTGAAGGAATCGTATAGCAAGAAACTGCTTTTTTTTGCTCAGAGCAGCAAGAGCACGCTCTTTTCTATCTGCACCTCTCACCCAAAAAGCTCGCCCCAGGTTTCTTTCAAAGTCACCCAGTGTGCTTTCAGATGTTCTTTGGGTAATCTTCCTTCTCGCTCTCCCACCCTCGGGCTCTCTTGTCTCTCCTCAGTTTCTTTGAGCTCTGCTATCTCACACAAGCTCCCACCCAAAATAATATTCTGCAAGAGATCCTAGGAAGATTCACACACTCCTTTTGTCTGAGGTGGGTGGGGCTTCTGCTTAGTTAAATTAAATGAAGTTCACACCTATCAGTCTCAACCCCATAACAAGATTTCACCCAGCTCATAACAATTTCTTCAGAGCAAAGAGTCAGTTCCCACTAAATGCAAGGTGGATCTTTGCCAAATACTTCCATTTGTTGTTATCTGGGGCTAATTTTCTCTCTTTTATGGGTATTAATAAGATTTTCACATAAAGCCCTCTCAACTTAGTCATCCTCACCACTGTTAAACTTAGCTTTTACAGTCCTACTTCATTTGTGTGGCTTGCCAACAAAAACATTTATGACGTCACAAGCTCCACAGATTTCCAAGTATCACTCAGGATAAAGCCTAAAGGGACTAAAGGGCCACTACAGTATCTTGGAAGCTGAAGATAAAAAGCTGAACCCAAGAGCCTGCAAGAAGAAAGATAAAATAAGGTCAATAATCTGCTATAAACACCAATTCTGAAAATGCATTTTCTTTTAAAGGAACAAAACAAGAACTTCTCAGCTAACGTAAATTTTCTTTGGGAAAAATGGATATTTCATGGTAGAAAAGGAGCATTTTTCTGTGTTTATCTGAAAGTTTCCTTTCTTTGAGTAATAGGGTCCACAGATCCTTTACAGTGGGTACTTCACCCTGCTTGCAGCTTGTGGACCGAACCAGGTCAGTCACTGACAGCAGAGGAATGTATTGGACTGAGGTTCAAGAATGTACACCCAAAAGGGTCTAACCTTCCAACTGCATAAGCTCCACATAGGCCACTTAATTTCCATATGAGGCCCCAGCCCACAATATCAGAAAGGCACCCTAGGAACTCTGTTACAGTAGTGGCAGCAGGAGAGGAAGCTTGGGCCGAAGGCCACTTACCACAATCTCTGTTGCCACTGCCCATGCTACGTCCAGTACCTTCCATTCATGACCCAAGATGTCGGAGAAGAGACAGCTGGACTTCACATATGCAGCATGTCTGCTGGTCTATAAGTGTGATGTTCTAACTGGCACACTGCCCTCATGGAGAGGAGGGAGAAAAAACGCCTTATCCTGGCACCACTTTTTCTGTTCTTCCTGGCTTCTCCCATGCCCGGGGGAGGTCAATGTGATCCTGCCTGGAGTAGGTTGAAATTGGTGGGGGAACAGCATCCTACCAACAGAGCCATCCCCAGCAAAACATCTGATAAGTAAAGCAAGAGAGACAGACCCTTCCTTTTGCCTCTGGTGTTCCTCAATCACTCCATCCCTGAAGCCTGCAGGGGTATTTGCCACTGCAAAGGCCTCAAACAAGGAAACAGAGCTCAGGGGATAGTCTCATAAAAAAATAATCAAATTTAGCCTTCAGACACAGCTAGGAATTACACAGATACATCATCATCATACCAAACTTTTAGTCACAATTGTTAAATAGATTTTTGAATTTTCCTCAGAAGAGCTCTGCAGCAAGGAAGGCTGAGCTGCCTGCCACAGGGAGGGGCGGATAAACCATTGGGAAGTCCTTTGCTGCCAGTGACTGACAAGCCAGTTCTACCTCCCAAGTACCCATTGTCCTTAGCACAATAAAGATCATGGCATACCCTGTTCCCTCCTTCGAAACAGTGAGCTTTTATATTTCTACCACCTCAAAAGACAAAAACAAAATGGTCAGAACTGAAATTGTCTGATTCACTGCACATAACAGGGCCAGGTTTTCACAGCTGGTGTAAATGACTGTAGTTTAACTGAGTTTCTCATACTAGCTGCAGATCCAGTCCTATAACTTTTAAAGAGCATTTAAAGGTAGTTTGTGATACATCAGTCTCACTTGCAAATCTATGTTATGCTTTACGGTACTGTCTCCACATTCAGCTGGGAATAAACAATACACAGCTAAAACCAGAATATGATGTAAATACATATTTTGGAACTCAAGTTCTCGTCCATTAAGAAGCTGGACCAATTCATGGCCAAGCACTTCTGATCACAGCTTGTATGAAAACAAGAAAATAAAATCTGTTTTTTCATGCATATCTACTCTTATTGTATGCAGGGCATCCTAGTTTGAGCCACTTAGGAAGCCAAAAATTATCTCAACTATGCAGATAAAACAAGGTTTCAGGTCCAAGGTGTGCCACAGCTAAAATATAAAGAATGAAAGGTTTTGAACATGTATTTCGTAGTCAGTGCTAACCATAAGAACAGTTCATATCAGTAAATATGGAGTCAAGAAGTCACTGAGAGTTTGGGGACCAGATGGATGGAGAGCCTTAAATATCAGCTAAGCAAGTTTGTGCACAACATACAAAACAATAGGAAGCTGAAGATAAATATATGCTTTCCCTATCTTCTATTATAACTGAAAATTTTTAGTCTTCCAAGGAACATTGTTTTCTTGTGTTGTAGTGTGGAGCAATACATGTGCTGTTCACATACACAGAGAGTGCCTTCAAATCATATTACTCAATACAAATATTTTGCTTGATCCTATGTTATTGTATTATACTGCCTATGCCAAGCAGGCTTTTAAGATACAGAAGTAATTGTTCCTACAATATCAAAGACACAGTTTCATCTTTGAAAACAGTGTAAATGTGCTTTGTAATAAACAAATAACAGGAGGCCATAAGTCTAATTCTTGGTCAAGAAACTATACATTACAATGCCATTAGCCAGGTGAGTAAATTGCTAATGCCATCTGAAGTTAAACTAGTCAGCAGTTCATTACAGGTCATTCTAAAAGGTCAGTGGGAACTGCAAGTGCTCAATGTTTTTGATGATCAAAAGCATCTTTTAAAAGTCCACCCATGATAGTAACTTCCAAAAACCTAGTGTAGTCCCTTCTCACAATTTAGCCCAACACAAAACACAGGGTAAGAATAACACTAAACCCATTAATTGAGATATGTTTATTCATTTCCAGTTCAGTGTAATCAGTTGATAATAAAGAATGCATTTAAGAATTTTAATTGCAGATGATTAAAATTGGTCTAAAAATTGTCTTAAATCAGTACTTGAATATGAATTATACTCGCAGCATTTCACAGTTAAAGGCAAACACAAAGATTTGAATTAAACAGCAATGCCAGCTGAACTATGTGAAAAATCATTAATCAACAAATACTTTGGTAGTAGTGTTTCTGCTACTCATTTCCATAAGCACTCAAATAAATAATATAAACACTGACCGGTTTGCCACGTCCTTGAACACAGGTATACCAGGGCAGAAGTAAACCTATTATACCACTAAGCAGTAAATTTTAATGGATAAAGCACATCATTCATACATCTGGGAAATTTATCTCAGTCAACCATTTATTTTAACTAGTCTTATCTCATTCCTTACCAGGCAGAATTCCATGCTATAAAAGCCTCCACACATCTCCTGGCTCACTTTGGCATTGTTTTCATTCTACATCCATGAGAACAGTGCTGGCCCAAGCTATCCTGGGAACTTATCAAATTCTCACGTCTAAACACTTTTGCACTCCAGGTCACACTTGAGGTTAGCGGCAAGACAATTACTCTGGGTACCCAAGTGACTGAGAACAACACCAGCAAGAACTTTTATTTTCAGTGCCGGAATAGACTCTACATTTGATTTATACACTATATATCAGAATACATCCATGTACAAATGTGCTCACACACACACACACCCCAAATTCCTGGTAAATTATAAATAAAAACTGGCAGAATTTAAAGTCCAGATTAAATTTTTAAAAAGCGTAACTTATAGTGAAATTAGTTAGATCCCCCAAAAAATTAAAAATTAAGGCGTGATGAAAAATACATTAAGACAAAAAGTCAAGAAATGGTTACAGAGGCCGACACAAACTACAAGTCTGCGCAAGATACATACCAGTGCCTGCAGACATGTTAGAAAACAACCTTAGCTGTCCAGAAAGTAAATGTCACACTAGGTTTCTTCACTCAGAAACTGTGTTCTAAGAACTCAACTAAGAATTCTATCCCTTCAAGCTACAATTTCAATAGCTGCTTTTTCAGGGCTGGAGTGGATTGGGGTAGCATGGTCTCCAAGTTACTAATTTGAGTTTTTGAGACTGAAAAAGGTATTGCACAAGAACTCAGGTAACTATGTGAGCAATTCAGCCAAAACTAGCTTTGAATGGGTGGCTTTATTCTCATTACATTCCACTATGTTATTCATGAGCCTGGATACCTTCACCTGTCTTTTTGTGATTATCAAACAAAGCCACCTTGGTGCTACCCTTTTCAGCACTGAAACACAGAAGTGGTGGGATTTACCTAGCAAACCAACCAGCCCTCCCGAAATCAGTTGTCATTTTCCCGTAAAATTGGATGCTATTGCTAATGGTGAATTCATACATGGAAAGATACCCTCTCTTCACTAGTGCTGCTGTTGCAGAAAAGAAAGATTAGCCTACTACTTAGTGATGGGTGTAGGGTGTACCTGGCCCTTTGTAGACTTCTGCTGAAGGCCTTAAAGTCCTACTACCTTGCCCCACAAAGGAGCGGTGAACGTGTGTCCTCCAGGCCTGTCTAGAAAGGCTGCACCGAAGCAGCCTGTCAGGCCTTGCGGTTCCTTTTATTGGAGCTGGAGGCCTGAGCCACTGAAGACCTGCCTAGCGAGGTCAGCAACTACAGGGGGCAGCACAAGCGGGAAGTGGGGTGGGAGAGGAGAAACTGCAGCACCATACACGCCTAATAGGAGGCATTCAGGAGGTGAGTGCCCCTTTTTATACCTGGATACTGAACCTCTCTAACTGTCACGGATGACAGTGGAATCAGGGGAGGGTCAGTAGCCCTTGAAAAAAAATCAGACCACTTTTATTTAGTACTTTACCTTGCATACCTAGGTATTAAGATGCTGTCCAGTGACTTTAGTGAGAACTGAAGGTGCTCAGTGCCTCACAAGTTCAGGCCCCAGGTCTGCATCTGATCAAAGGATACTCCTGCACCAACCACGCTTGCAAGCTTAAGTGAAATCCCAAGCCATATTTATTTTTTTTAATCTATTTAACTTGCACATCATTCTATTTTAACTAACAGGTTATGTATAAAAAAAATCAGTGTGACTGGATCTTTTCAGCAATAACCCATCATTAACATCACCAATTAGAGAGCTTTAGGATCATTAGGCATTTTGTCACATACCTATTTGAGTGATTATCAGCTACTATATTGTACTGTATTATGGAAGAGGTTTGAGTGTCATCCATCCAAAAGCACAGTCTGTACATCAAAGCCAAAACAAGCTGGCAAAGCTGGGTGTGCAATGAAAACCAAATTAGATTTGGTTAGCATATAACCTCTAACAGGATGCCCTCCTCCTCCCTCATCCTCTGCACAAAACGGCTGTTATTTCATTCAGCGCTTTGCTGTGGTTGCAATATTTAATTTCAGCATAGTGCATATAATAAAAGGTTGTCCAACCCTCCCATCCCAATCCACACAGCTGCACGATAAAGGCTACACATTCTTAAACATGTCATTTTAATTGAGATGTTAAGGAAATGCACATACCTTTAGGTCACACAAGTGCTTATTCCTAAAGCATCTACAACTGAAAGCTTGGGAGAACAAACCTAGAAGATCGGTTGTTAATTCGCATAATTAAAAGGGAAATATTGCTCAGGTGCAGATTCCCAAGCAATTCATATTTTATAGCTCTTTCAAAATGCCTTCTTTCATTGATGGCCAGACACTCAAGTGTAGTTACGGATCGAGCTACTCAAATGCTAGAATAGCATATTAAAATATCATAATACTGCTAAAAAAAATTCAGCAATTTTCAGTTTATAAAGCTGGGGAAATATTTCACTGACTTATTCATCAAACATCGTGAACTTTTCAGAGAACATATTAGTCTAATCATTTCCCCACCACGACCCCAATTAAACTCAAAGAACAATCCTCCAAACATGACAGTTCCAATGATTTAAAATAAATAAATAAATCTGGCAATCCGAAGTACAACACGATCCTGTAAACCAGATACTGTAACAATTCTGATAATCAAATTAAAACTATGGACATCAGTCTTTAAACAGATTATCAATTTGATCTGATTAAGATTCTGTTGTTGAGACTGATGAGTAACTCTACAGTGGCTCAACATCATTTCTCTAGAATCAGTATACCTAGGACTGATTTATTTTGTAGGCCCATTAGTAAGGCTAAGGTGAGCTCTAATTCTAACAGTACTCTGTTGAACTGTTACTTTTTCAATTGCCATTAATGCCTCACTCAGCAATTATCAGCAAATATCCTGTCTCTCTCTTGCACACAAACTTCCTATGGAGAGTTAAGGAGGCAACATACAGTGAGGATTTTATGGATGCATGAAACATTTTTTTTTAATTCAACCCTAAACTTCAATTCTATTCTATCTATAAAACAAGACCAAACATGGGCAGCCAACAGAATATGGAGTGCATGCAAATAAGTTATTTTAAATCTGGAACACTTTGGGGTAGAAGGGTGGGGGCATTATATAGGGAGAGAGCAGCACATCAAAAGCAAAGGTTATTTTTGACACACAGAGGTTTACATTTTCCCAGCCGTTGCACGGGCCATAAGAGAAAACATTAGGCTTTGCTGCATTTGTCTAACCAATTTTGTTGGCATCATTTTTCCTAACAATTTTGAGTACTTGATTGTGTTACGAATATAGGAAATGCCATAGTAGATCAAACCAGTGGTCCATTTAGCTCGGTGTTCTGTCTGTGTGAGGGACCAGTAGCAGATGCTTCAGAGGCAAGAGTAAGAATCCTATAGCAGGCAATAATAGAATAACTTGTCAACAGGGGAAGTTTCTTCCTATTATCAATTAGCTGGATTCCTTATCCCCTTAAACGTGAGAGTTTGAAATATAGAAAAGTATTCATTTAACCTAATTTAAATTTGGATGGTCTCATTATTTATAATAAATGTCTACTGCTTTAAAAAAAATTAAAAAATCTTACTACGCACTTGCCCTCAATGATATGACAGAGAATTCCATGGATTCATTATGTGTTCTCTGAAAAAAACTCGTTAGTTTAAAATTAATTTATTTCCCCCCTTAGTCTTATATTCTTAAACACAATTCATATTTTGTATTCGTCTATCATCTTTCTACTTATTCATTTATTTAAAACCGAGGTACTTCCAAGCTTTTCAGTCTCTCCTCACATAAAAGTTCTCCATCCCCTGATAAATTGTCATCCACCTCTGAACTCTCTCTAAAGTGGTATACTGGTAATAAAGAAAGGGTGGCCAAAATCAAACAGCCAAGACAGGAGCTTACTATTAGTGTAAATATAATGGCTTTATAATATTTTCAGCATTATTTTCTATCCCATCATCTCTATAGATATCCTTTTGATTGGCTCTTTCACTGAGATTTCACAACAAACATGTTTTTAACTGACACCTAGACCTTTTTCCTGAGTGGTCATATTACACAGTTACTTTAAAACATATCAATGCATGTGAGTTGTTTCAATCAGTCTTTTCGCTAGGCTTCCTTTCGTTTTCCATCATTGTTGAATTTGCTATCATGACGCCCATTAAGTTAACTTTGTAAGGTCCTTCCAAAGTCTTCTCTAATGTTGATTTACCTACATAATTTTGTCTCAATGCACATTTTGTCCCTTTACTGTCCACCTAGTTTTTCAAATAATTAACATATGAAACATCACCAATGCTAATACAGAACAAAAAGGGATTATTAATCTTTCACTATACTGAAAAACTGGCCTACTCTTTGTTTTCCGACTCTTGTCCAGTTTCTAATCCTTGACAAAACATTACCTTTTACCTCATGATTACTTAGTTACATTGGTAGCTTCTCGGGAGGGCCTCTGTCAAAGTCCTGCTAAGAAGGTCCAAACAAATTTTACCTTTAGTAGACATTTTCCCTTATCCACTATTTTGTTAACATACAGTGAAACCTCGATTTAACGGACTAATTCGGGCAAGGGGGTGTCCGTTAAAGCCAAAAGTCCGTTATTTAATAATTTTTTTAAATCATTAAATAACAGGACTTTTGGCTTTAACGGACACCCCCTCGCCCCAATTAGTCCGTTATATAGAGGTTTTACCCCCGGGCGGGGGGGTTGACAGTTCCCGCCCAGCTCCCCGCTGCGGGCAGCCAGGCGGGAACTGTCAACCCCCCCCCCCCGCCTGCCCGGCTCCCCGCAGCGGGGAGCCCAGCGGGATTTGTGAACCCCCCCCCGCCCGCCTGAACAGCCCCCCCGCCAGACCCCCCCCGCCCGCCCGAGGGGGGGGGGAGGAGCGGGGCTGCTTGGGCGATGGGCTCAGCTGCCTGGTCAATTTCACCTGAAATTGACCAGGCAGCTGAGCCGATCGCCCAAGCAGCCCCGTGCCGGCTCCCCCCCCCCCCCTCAGGCGGGGGGGGTCTGGCTGAGGGGGACTGTTCGGGCGGGGGGGGTCCGGCGGGGGGGGGATGTTCGGGCGGGCGGGGGGGTCCGTGGGGCTGCTGGGGGGGGGGAGCCGGCGCGGGGCTGCTTGGGCGATGGGCTCAGCTGCCTGGTCAATTTCACCTGAAATTGACCAGGCAGCTGAGCCGATCGGTCAATTTCACCTGAAATTGACCAGGCAGCTGAGCCGATCGTCCAAGCAGCCCCGCGTGGGCTCCCCCCCACCTGTCAGCCCGCCCGCCCGGCTCCCCGCTGTGGGGAGCCGGGCGGGAGCTGTCAACTCGGCCGCCCGGCTCCCCGCTGTGGGGAGCCGGGCGGGAGCTGTCAACTCGGCTGCCCGGCTCCTCTCTGCGGGGAGCCGGGCGGCCGGGTTGACAGCTCCTGCCCGGCTCCCCGGGGCGGGAGCCGGCGGCCCCCGAATAACGGATTTCGGATGCATCGGAAATTTTGTCCGTTGCATCCGAAGTCCGTTAAATCGGGGTCTGTTAAATCGAGGGCTTACTGTACTCAAAGAATTCTAACAGATTAGAGAAACATGATTTTCCTATATAGCAATTGTGCTGGTTTTCAAAGATCCCACAGCCAGAAAGAACCATTGTGATTATCTAGGCTAATCTCCTGTACAACACAAGCCATAGAACCTCCCCAAAATAATTTCTAGAGGAGATGGTTTAGAAAAATATCCAATCTTGATTGAAAAACTGTCAGTGGTGCAGAATTTACTATGATTATTCCAATGGTTAATTACCCTAATTGTTTAAAATGTACACCTTATTTCCACTCTGAATTTGTCTAGCTTCAACTTCCAGCTGTTGGAATGTCAGACCTTACACCTTTCTTTACTAGACTGAAGAGCCCAATATCAAGTATTTGTTCCCCATGTAGGTACCTATAAACTCTGATTAAGGTCACTCGTTAATCCCTGTGTGCAACTAAACAAATTGAGCTCCTTGAGTGAATCACCGTAAGGCATGTTTTCTAGTCATTTAGATTTGGCCCTATCCTATCACATTCACCTACATGTGTAACCATTCATATATTTAATCATCAGGTGAAATATCAACAAAAATTTGAGCCGACACAGACAACTGAAAATATTTTTTTTAAAAAATACACCCAGAGCAAAAAATGTCTCCGTTATAAAACACATTAACTGGCTGATATATATTTTCCTATATATAGATAATAAAGATGGAGATGCAATTATTCCGGATATAATTCCACTGACCTCAATGACATAGCAAGGATGGATTTTGCCCATTATATTTTTGAATTTATCATCTGATATACTCGTTTGCAAGGCATGGTGCAAATTTGACGTCTACTAAGGGCCCGAACCTTTTTTTACCTCACATCAATAGTGTCACTGATTTCAGATGGGACTACCCACATGAATAGGTGTTCAAGACAGAGGGCTAGACAGAGAGCATTTCTGGAATAACACTGAGCGTGAGCTACAAATACACATGCAGGAAAGCAAGCAAGAGCTGTTAAACTGTAAGGCTCACCATCAAGTTTCTGAACAATAAATCACAGTTCCCACCCAGACTCCTCTAGTCCAAACTTACTCCCCAAGTAAAACTCAGTATATAAAACAACTAATGTTCTCCAGAAGCAAAAGGTTAAAAATGGAAAAAACAGACTCTTTTTTTTTTGCTATTACTCAAACAAACCCTACTCTGATACAAAGAAGTCCATATAGCATAGCAACTCCAGAGGCAACAAGTTATCTAATATATTGTATCAATAGCAGAACTGTCCAGAACAAAAATGAGTACCTATACCAGCATACGTCAGATACTCAATAGATCATTCAGAAATAAGCATAAAATATAACCAGTTTAGGTGACAGTTTAATAATCTATTTTCTGATTCCCTGGACAGTAACTTTCTGGAGTCCACTGTGATGAGAGGAAAAAAGTTTTACATTATTTACTAATTGAATCCCATTCAACAAGCAACATTACTTAGCATGTCTAATTGAATAAAAAAGGCTCGAACATAGTTTTGGGAAAATACTAAAAGTAACAGATTTTTAGGAATCAGATGAATATTTTAATTTCAGTGGGTCTTTTATTTTTTAAACTACATAGGATGCAGTCAACTTATGCCCATTTCAAGCCTTGTGGTTAGCGGCCATTACAGCTCTGCCTCTCCTACAGCTTCAAAGTGCTGTTTTTTTAAAAATAAGATCAATATATTCCCTATTTTCACAAAATACAGATTGTGTGTCAGCTTCCTTCAAAAAAGATTCAGAGAATGAGCACAATAACATCAGAACACAAATGTCACAATTAACGTCCAAAACATCATGTATCACTGTTTGTTTATCAGGCTTCTCAAAACATATTTTATACACAGGGTCACTGTTTTGGTTGTTTGTTTAATTAACATGACAACCCAGCATACACAGGATTTCTTTCAGCTCCACAGCTTTGCATTTTCACACTTTACACTCAGTTCAGAAAAAGCAGAACGTCACTACTGTATTTTACTCTCCCCACCAACAGGACAAAAAAAATTAACAGATTGGTTTATGGTCCATTTTTGTCAATTGTGACAGTTTTCCCAACAGCTTTTCAGTTTCTGAGAATTCAAAATGAAATCTACGTAAAGGCAGTTTACTTACATGAAGTAACGCTTAACAGAATTACATCTGGAATCCATGTATGATTTTTTCAGGAGTCTGACATATAAAGCAACCATATTTCAGCAAGTCACCAGAGGACATTATCTAAGCATTAACTTATTTGCCAAAATACATATGGAATTTTTAAATTTAAAATCTATATCCTATCTAGTATCCTTAATTCAGATCTCTTCCATTCTTAGGGAGATGGTACGAATATTACAGATTTAAGCTTCCATACCACGCTGACTGCTGCAGATTAAAATTACTTTTATTCCAGTTTTAAAGGCAATATACGAGATAACTTTAAAAAATCCACTTGTCTACAACACATGAAAAGTTCAAGCCAATTTCTGTAGCTGCTAAGATTTTATTTAAAAAACAACAACACCACCACTAGATCTTACAGCTGAAAAGATAACTTTCCAAATGTGAACTGATGGAGTGCTGTCTTTTCGAGTCTGCAGCCAGCCCTAGTGCCTGACACTGCTCATAGCTTTCCCAAGCAGCAGAGTAAAAATGGCAAAACAAACTGGCTTGTCTACACTACCGCACTGGGTCAATCTAAGATGCGCAATTTTAGCTATGTGAATAGCGTAGCTGAATTCAACATACTTAGATCTACTTACCATGGTGTCTTCACTGTAGTAAGTCAACAGCAGATGCTCCCCCATCGACTCCACTTACGCTCCTCGTTCTGGTGGAGTACCAAAGTTGATGGGAGAGAGCTCAGCGGTTGATTTATTGCAACTAGATTAGACGCGATAAACCAACTCCTGCTGGATCGATTGCTGCCCGCCGATCTGGCGGGTAGTTTAGACAAGCCCTCAGGTCATTCCGCAAAACTATTTAAAAATCCTGAGAGCACTGGTAAAACTCACAAGATACATCTCAATTTCACTCCACTGCTGTCTGGGAAAGCTAGGAAAAGCAAGCACTAAAACTACTCATGGGAAAAAGAGGATTTGAAAAAAAAAAGTAATGGGGAAAGGTAATGTAGTGGAGACAAATCCTCAAATCCCCTCTCAACAGCTGAGAGTTGCAATAGTGAAGACACTATCTCCCACCATTCCAGCACCCACATGAAAGTCCTCTCTCCTCCCTAAAGCAATCAGAAGACTACTGAGCAGAAGAGGAGCAAAGAGAAATGAAAAATCCTTCTTTTCCTTTACAGCAACTGTAGGAGAGCGACTGATGGAAGAGACACTTCAAACTCAGCAGGCATCTACCTAGAGAGAAGCTGACACAAAAGATGGAACCTTGGAGCAGGGTCAGCACTCTGGGTGGAAGTCCAGTGTCAGCTCATTTCCCAGCAACTGGACATAGGTTTCTTACCAGCCACCCTTCAACTTTAATGCACATACAGATAGGGGACTCACAGTCAGTGGTTAGTAAGCCTGTTTTTCAAACAAGAAGATATTTCAAACCCTGTGATATTGCCTTTGGTTCAGCGACTGATTGCTACAGTGCATCCCTGAAAGTAATATAATAAATACAGCAAGCTGAACTACTTTGAGCTACTTCTTCAACTGGCAAAACTTGCTTGTAATTAATTCATATTACAAGCATCTACCCCAAGAAAAAGAAAATCATCTATGCATGGAATACAACTTGGCCCACCTATGCATATGCAGTATAGTAACATTGTCTTTAACATCTTAGGGCCAAATCTTGCCTCTGAATGCTTGCATGCAATTGCACATTCAAATCAAAACAGACAGACAACCATCCTAGCCTGCACAGGCTCCAAAACAAGTATCTCCGAAATGTATTATACTCCAGCATTTAGGGTTTCACACCAGAACCGCCAGAGCACAGCAAAAAGGGTAACAAATCTGCTGAGCCTCTTCTGTCACCAGCTTTAGCAAGAAGAATAAAGATGGCTTGACAAGGTGTAAAGTAGATTTGGCCATCAAGAGTAGTGTCACCTATGTGCAGCTTCCCAAAACACCATGTACATTTGCACCAGTGAGGAAAATATATATTCATTCATTATGTTTTTCACTCATGGACAATCTCTCTCACCAGGTTTCTTCTCCAACCCAACAAAAAACTGGATGCCTGATCCCTCAAGGAATCAAGCATTCTCAACTGTTTCACATGAAAGCTGAAGGTATTCGGTACTGTGATGCTTTGGGGATCACCCAGCTCAATAAGGAGTTCTGTAACCTTGGGGTGCCTTAATGCTATGCTGCTGATTGTCACAGGTACCTCACAGAATCAGGCCACCATCAAATCACTCCCTTCTCACTGACGACTACACACATTGAAGTGGGAACACTACAATCCAAACTATCTGTTCAGCTCAAAAGAAAAAAGCAGTAAATAAAATGTGAATAATTTCCCAAGGAGTGGCTAAATGGATTTTCATTGTTTATTATTTTTAAAGTTCATTTTGGGGCTGAGAAAAAGATAAGATGTTTCCACCACAGATAATTTAGGGACACAGAGGAAGTGTTCAGCTACTGACACCAGGAGCTTAAGGTAAAAGCACTTAATGGTAACTAGGCTAACACCAGTATAACTCAAATTTATCTAACAATTCCAAACACTTTACTTTGATAGTGCAAGGCCAAATAGATTAAAATGTCCTGAATTTATATTTCAGGGGCAAAAAGTCAGTTCATGACTGTTTAAGACATCATTACTTACCACATCATCATGACCACCACTATAGCTCCTTGGGGTAAAATGTAAACATATCACGCAAGAATCAGAGAGGTGTCTGGAATAGCAGAGGTAACAGAGTCCTGTGGCAGCTTAAAGACTAACTAAAGTATTGAAACATAAGCTTTCGTGGGCTAATACCCACTTCATCGGATGCAAGCATTGGGTAATTGGGAATTAGCCCATGAAAGCTTTTGCTTCAGTACTTTAGTTAGTCTTTAAGGTGCCACAGGACCCTTTGTTATATCATGCAAGGGGTAATGGGCAATAGTTCTGTAAGAAGTTCACAAGATCTTTGCTGCTTACATTATCTGCTATACAATTCAAGCAGGTTCTTCAGTCCATTAAAACAATATTGTGGGTGTATTTCCTGATGTGAGCTTTCACATCTGTAAAACAGCATACAAAAAGCTCTCTCTGACTTGCAACACTCTATTCGAGATTGGGGTTTTTTTTGTTTTTTTTTACTTTCATCTGGTGTTTTTGAGCAGTTATTTTTAAAGTATTTTATTTTAAACACGTTATATTTAAAAGCTGTTCTAAGGAGAAACTTTTACCTACGGCTTCTTTAAAGTTACCAGGAGCCGATTTTCCTTATAAAAACAAAGTTTGTTTTGCTACCAACCAAAAGGGACATTCTCTGGGAGCCTCGCAGTATTTCTTGTTACTGTCTTTGTTATTTTAAAAGGGTGGCTGTAGGAAAAGAGAGTGTGAAGAGAAATTAAACACACACTCAATGTGATAATTTGCTTCTAAAAACAAACTTGGAGATAATCATCAATTTTTGATTACGCAATAGCATGAGCAATCCATGATCCCTCTACTGATTAATATTAAAGTAGAAATCTGGCAAAATCCCTGAAAATAGTAAACTACATAGTTGTCAGTTGACTCCACTGTACAGTCCATTGTGGAGAAAACTGGAATTTCTCAGGATATAATTAAACCTGTGCTCCTATGTGAAAATATTAAGACAAATAAAGAAAGTAATCTGTTTGCTGTAATGGATTTAATAATACTGTATATGATAATGATTATTTGCAATCTATTCATAAGCAAAAGAAGGTAACTATAGTAGGGCTTACTAGACCATATCAAAGTGATTACATTTAAGCATGCCTGCTAGAAAGTTGCATTTATTTAAAGCGCCAGAGCAAGTGGAAAAATATTCTAAACATTACACATGATTAGTGCAAGAAACCTCTGGAGATGTTTACTGTCAAATAAAGTAAACCTCTAAGAGAGAAAAATAAAGTTATTGTATTTACAAATGGTTCTCGCGCCCCAATTGCTCACACATAATTCATAATAAAACAGAGTCAAAACTGAGTCAGTTTTCATTTTTTCACACTCTTGGACACTGTGGTAAATATTTATTATATCTAACCAAAAATGTTAAATAAGTATATTTGTTATAAAATATGCCTCAAGGATAAAAACTGTCAGGGATTCTTCTAGAAAATGTCATAAACAGCCACAAAGAGATGTAATCAAACCATTTCCAGAAACAAACTAGCCAACCATATGGTTAGATGCCATTACTTACAAAATACTTAACTGCTTATCCAGCAAGGGACCTGAAAGAACGCCTTTGATATAACGGAATAAGATTTACCTGGCCACAGTTCACCAAGTCATTTTTAATACTAATGGAAAAGGAAATATAACACCATTTGCCACTTATTTCCACCTGGGTTTCCCTTTTCACCACTGGGCAAGTGTCATACTGACTCCAAATATGCTCAATTACACTCAGTCCATCGAAAAAATGGTCTTCTGCTGTGTAAGGTTAAGTCTCAAAAACTAAGAAAACAACTGCAAGTGCAAAATTAAGTTGTAATGATGTCTATCTGGAATCCCTTATTGTTTATGCTATAAAGATGTTATTATTCATTCTGTTCATGTACTTAGACGTATTTGTTTTCTTTTCAGAGCTTATGAAGAAAAAACCTTTTCTAGACAAAAACACATATCAGTTCAAATGCAAACATCAGTTTTTACAAAATAAAGTTAAACTAAATAAAAACCATATATCTAGTGTCAAAGGACAGAAGAACTGGGGTATAAAACTTCTTGATCACTTTAGTGTAGTTTCTAGTAGTGAAGAAGCGAAAAACTAACATGACAGCTTAACTACTGCAGGCCCCTTCTTAAAAAACACACTCAATACATGAGGCAAGAGGCTTTTCCCTACACCAAATAGAACTAAAAATATTCTAATTTCAGAAAGATGAACTCCTTTTAAGGACCAGTGAAAGTTTAATACGATTAATGCCCTCTTTCAACAAACCAAAAAAAGTTCAGAAGTCACTATTTATAATTGATCCTAGATGTCTCCCAGCCTGAGCTAACCTATATTTTAAATAAACACACATATACCACCGCAATATTTAGAGCCAGCCCAGCAACAGCTAACTATACTGTTGGCCAAGTAAAAAGAAAATCTTCAGCGTAGAAACCTCAAGATTTTACATTAATACAGTGAAACTTTTAAACAAGCCTTGTCTTGCTCTAAGGACTCCCCTGACTCTATCCTCCTTCTACTGAGCAGAGATAAATAAAGCCGACTAGAGTGCTGAAAACTAAAATAAAGTGTTACTAAGGCAGATTAAAGTGATATTTCAAACACAAAAATAGGGGGGGGAGGACACCGAGTAGGGGCTACCGAAATCTTCACATTTCACGTACAGTTTCCACTTCCCTAACGTGTGGGAAACATTCAGCCGCCCTGATGCACATCCAAAGGGGCGATCAAAAAGTTTGCAGCAACTCGCAACGCTTCCCTTTGTCTTACGACTCCTTTCTCCAGTGTCTACTCAGCCAACCAACCAATACATAAAAATTTCCCACAAGTTTGCTGTACCCTGACTGCTTGGTTTTCCTTCTTCCTCAGCCCCTGGCCTCCTGGATTTCCCCTGGGATTGTGAAGATCTGTCGCGCCCCTTACCTGCTCCCTAGGTATGCAAGGCAGGGAGGTCCTCCGATGAGACTTGCTGCTGCAGCTGGACATCTCGGGAGAGATCATGGAGCTGGACCTCCTCCTCCTCTTAAACACCGGGACTTCTTCCTTGGCCAGCTGGGCACCAGGGACTTCTCTATGCTGCGCCGCCCCGGACTGGGGCAAGAGCTGATTCGCGTACCTGGCCAGCAGGATGCCCAGTAGCCCGAACAAGTAAGCCAGGTAGGGTCTCCAGGCTACCTTGATCCTCTCTAAGGAGACGAGGGACGTGGTCCTGACCGCGCTAGTCAAGGCGATCATGAGGACGCCCTGCCTCAGCTTCAGCACCAGCCATGTCACAGTGGCCAGGCAGCTCAGCACCACCCCCGTGGCGGTGAAGGAAAGCAAGTGATCCTCCCCTACCGCAAACCCAGTCTGGACAATCGCTTCCCCCCCGCAGCAGGCGGCCAGGAGCAAGGCGGCTGTGTGCAGGCGGACCCCGGAGCGCAGCAAGTACAAGCCCATCCAGAAGAAGACGCACATGAGGCTGAAGAGCAAAGCGATGAGATGCAGCCAAGGAGTCAGCTGGAAGCCGCTGCTGCTACTGGGGAGCCCTGCTGGGGGCAACTGCAAACCACCCGCTTCTCCTACTCCAGCTGTTGCGGCTGCTGTTTCCTCCTCCACCGCGACTATCTCCTTCTCCTCCAGATTGCAGCCGATCTCCCCCCGGACCAACCTGACCACCAGAGCCAGCAAGAAGGACAGGGATCCGGCGCAGAGAGCCGAGGAAAGTTTCCGGGAGCTCCAGATTTTCTGCAGCACCAGGTCTCCCCAGCAGAGCTGGCAGGTTGAGTCTTCCTTTTGCCCCGGCTGCTGCTGTTTCCCATCAGAATGACAATACCCGTTGCAATCGGATCCTACTCCCGCTGCTGGGCTTTTCTCCTCGCGAATGCTCCGGCTGGATTTGCCCCGGACACTGGCAGAGTCGCTGGTCAGAGCCATAGTTGCAGGCTCCCCTCTTCCCCCCACAATACACAATGAGGCAACCCCCCTCCGCTCCCCGGCCAGGAGAAAAACCTCCCAAGTTCCTCCAGAGCTTGCAAAAATGAGTATCGATCCCTGGGTGCAAACGGAGAAGCGCAGGAGGGGCAAGGCTAGGAAGGGTCGGCAAAGTTATAGCCTCCCATTTTGTAGGGAGCTCAGCCTCCCGCGCCTGTCCCCTGTTCAAAGAGCCCGTCGTCCTCTTTACAGGCTCTGCCTCCGCGATCGCTGCAGCAGGTTAAAAAAAAAAAAATCCACGGGGCTGTGGGAAGGGGTGGAAGAACCGAAAGAAGCCGCTGGGCAAAGTCAGCAGCGCTGGTTCATTTCTAGGCCATCCCTGCTCCCCCGCACTCCGTCCTGCTGCTCGGGAAGGAGGTGCGGGGGGTGGGGGGGGGGGAAGCGGGATGGAGTCGCGAGCGGGCAGCTGCAGCGGGGACTTTCTGCCCGCTTGCTGCTGCTTCTCCCCGCGCGCTCACTCGTCCCTTCTCCTCGGGCGATCCTCCCCGGCGCGGCCAGAAGCCGGGGCTCGCCATGCCCCAGGGCTGGGGGGAGGAAGAGTCCTGTTCATTGCAGATCCCGGGGAAGAGAGTCACACAAATAAAAAGCGGGAGGCGGGGGGGGGGGGGGGGGAAGAAGTTGCTAAATTCTGCCGGGAAGAGACGCCGATCCGCGGGAGGGAGGCTGCCCGGAACAGCGTCGCCCCTGTTTAAAGGCTCTTGGGGCGCTCTGCGAGTTTTGCGCCCCAACTTCAAGCGAGGCGAGTCCCGCAGATCAAAGATGGGAAGGGGGAAGGAGAAAGAGGAGGCGGGGGGGGGGGAGATCAACAAACAGGAGGCGGCTGCCGGTGTTTGCAATGCAGCGTGCACAACTGCCCGGGAAACGCTGCCCCGCTCCCCCTCCTCCCGGAGGAGGCGCTGCTGCGGGCAGCTCCCCGGCCCAGCCGCTGCCGCCGCGCGGAGCGAGCTCCCCTCGCTCCTCAGCCCCGGGAACGCGGGCTCGGATGAGGCGCGCGGGCGGCTGCCTCCTGGCTGCTGCACCGGGGCGGGAAGTGCCTCGCACCAACCGAGGCTGAGGCGCGGGAGGTGCCAGCCACCGGGGAGTTGGCTGCCACCGGCTGTTAGCAATAAAGCCGTAAATCTGAGTGACAGGGAGGGGGCAATTACACGGCAGTAAAAAAGTCACCATCGTTTAGCGAGATTAATTTTTACTTCAGTTGGCGCAGCCCAACCCAGCCTGGCCCACCAGCGCTACCTGCCCCTGGGAAGTTCAGTCCCAAGAGCCAGGCTGTGCCGCTCTCATCCCCCTTTATCTAAGGACCTCAGAACATCAGAGCCAGGCAGGCTTTGAAAGGCGGGTCCCACCTTTGTCTTGCTGCAATGTAGTTTGCTCCAGGGTGGCTCCAATAGCCTAAATCCTCTTTCCAAACTAACTGCACCTCTGATTCAACCAGGGGAGCCCTGCCAAGAGAATGTGCCCCTCTGGGAGAGCATTTGCTACGATTCTTAGGAGGCTGAACAATTAGGCCCAAATCCTGCAAAGATTTAATTGGGAGCATACTTAATGGGCCTGATGAGTAAGGTTACACAGGGGTTTAAATCTTTGCAAGATCAGGTCCTTAGGGCTTAAAGCCACAGGACAGGTAAACTGCGTATCATAAGAATATATTTAGCACCCTGCACACAATGAAACAAACCCCGGAGAAACATTCAGCAGGGAAACATTTAGAGCCAGGAAATGAACAGATTAGAGAAAAGAATTTCCCTACTCCTCCCCCAGCAAATAAATCAGTGATTTAAGACCTAAAACAGATTCACAGTGGTGTATTTAGTTGAGGATGTATCTCTGTTTTTAATACCACGTCTATCATTGTAGTGTCAGAGTTTAATGGGTTGAAAGGGTAGCTCCAGTATACTGTGTTTTCTATGACCAGAAACAAGGTGTATGAACTGAGGTTGATTTTAAATAATAGTTTTCCATACTTTTCCATATGAAATCTGCATTTGTCATTTTTGTGTTTGAAGTTTGGTCAAAACAAAACCTGAATAGTGTCAGTAAAGTTTGGTTTTGAGGGTTGGATTGATTACAAGGAATCTCATAGGGGTTTTGTTCTTTTTGTTTGTTTATTTTACAGTTAGGAGACCAAACTGAATAGCTGACAGGGTTTGCAATTTACTGTTGACAAGGGCTATCAGGGGAGCAGGGAGTCTTACATCTATGTAGATCCCCACTAAAAATACCACTGGCCTCCCCACCAGACATGAAGGTCCACCCATAGGGCTCTGATTGCAGGACCAGGGTCTATAGAACAAATGGGGCCTATATGCCTTTCACCTCTACTCATTTAAAAGAAATAGGCCTCTTAATTATTTGTTAGTTAAAAAAAATTCAGTGAGTCAAAATGCATAGTCTGCACACAATTCAATCACCTATGACTGGTATTTCAATATTAGACAACAGCACACACAGCTCCGACCCATTGCACGTTTGATCATATGCTCTACACTGAGCATCATTTATTTTAAACCTCACTTTACTCAGCTTTGTGACTTTATAGATTGTTACTCTAACTTAATATCAGAAAAGGCTGACAGTAAATAGAATTATAAAAAGAAACCTGTAGTAAATAAATTTTCAAACTTCCCTACTACTAATTTTTGTTGTATGCCCTTTTTAATCACCTGTCGCAGACATTGACGAAAGCATATGTCCTTAATATTACCTTCCCCCAATGCACAGGTAATTCAGGTTATTTGAAAAGTAATGGCACTCTCTGGTTGGACAAACTCAGGCTTAATGTTTAAGAGAATTGCAGTGGAATCCACAGAGGGCCTTAGGTATTGCAATGTTGAGCATGGTGGTGCCTAGAAAATCACAGAAATAACACTGTGATCCACCAAGCAGAGTTAAGTACCTTAAGAACCTCTATACAACCAATGGGGAGAGGTAGATTGTGATCCACCAATGCCAGTAGGCTAGGCAGGGAGTTGCCAAAGTAAGCCAGTGGGAGTTGGTAACCCCTGCCCCTCTCTGAAAGTTAGGTACCTCAATCCAGGCTGCAGAGAGGTGCCTGGTTCTCACTGCTGTCCCGAACTGGGGGAAGATGGGTGATCAGATGCCTAAGTTGCATGCAAGGACCAAAGCAAAACAGTCCCAGGTGGAATGAGACATTGAGAATTGTGGGCTTGTCTGCAGAGTGTGACACTTGTTTTAAAAGTTTGAAAGGGCTGTCTTTGGTCAAAAGTATTTCCTCGCCATTGTTCTATAGTAAACTGGATGTTTACTACTCACTTCTCCACAGATGGATACATTTAAGGTGTGTTTTTCTGTTCAGTTTGTAAAGGGCTTTTGAGTAAAAGTCAGCATTAGTTTGATTTCCAGAGTCTGAGCACTTGCAGCTCCCAGTGAAATCAACGAGAGGCAGGGATACTCAGCACATCAAGAGTCAGGCTATATGTAAATCAGATTAAAATCTTAGCGGAATAAGATGCATATGATTCCTTTTATCATGTCGGCATTTCTATTAGTGCACTTCATCTCACTGACTGACACAAGAGGCCAAGCAGAGCAGTCTTTTTAGCCAGGAATAAATGTTCTCCTGGTTCCATTGGTAGATAAGAGTTGTGACTGTCATGACATATGCAGGAACAAGCTGCTGAAAGACCAGAATTCCTAACAATGGGTGGAGAAATTCCAGGAAGCTAGAGCCCAATCCTGCATGGTTCTGAGCATCCTCAGATCCCATAAAAGTAAGTGAGAATTGAGGAAGCTCAGCACCTTCCAGAATTATCCCCTCAGCATCAACACATACCAATAGTGACCAAAGGAAGAGGAAATCATCAAATGTAGCTGAAGTTATTATAGCAAAAAAATAATCTCAAGTGAGTATTTGAGTAATTCTGAAGAACTCTCCTTTTTCCTCTTGTGATTCAAATGACAGATCAAACTATTATTTGTTCCTTTTAAAATAGGACGGCCAGGGAAATGCTGCTATAATGTGTTAAACAGAAAACAGAAGGGAGGACCATGGTCCTGGGTTATAGTTTAAAAACCCCTGAGATGGGAAAAGTTGCTATGTAACAGTCTTAGGGAAAAGCTGCTCTCTTTGGTATTATTAACTAGGGAACCAGGATTAGAGGAATCTACCAAGGTAAATAAAGCAATCTTTAAAAGGTTTTATTAGCAATATAATATCTAGATATAAACAAAGGTAAAACAATTTAGGAACCTGGAAAAGACAATAAATGATCCAGTTAGCAAATAAACTGCTATTAATGGGTCAACCAAATGGAGAACTGGTATTTCAAGTTACAAATATGCAGGAGCAACATCAGCTATTGATTTAATAAGTTAGCACATGGGAGAAGGTGATAAATACCATGGTTAAAACAGATCAACCAATTTCAAATAAGAACGAGAGCGTAATCTTCCATGTAGGAAATTCAGAGTTCTCAGTTATGAGGAAACTGGTACAGGAAGTCTCATGGGTAACAGAAGAGGAGGATATGAAATAAAGCACAGATGGTGGTCAAGCAAAGCTAAGTGTAAAGGATTTTCAGCTGAAAAAAATATTTGTTCTAGAGCTGACAGATAAAGAAACTGTTGAATGACGCTATCTTCCATGACTAGAAACATGTAGGCAATGATTCTCCACATCAGAGTCCCTTTCCCTTTACTAGTTAAATAATGAGAAAGTTTGTCCACTAGATAATACAATGTCCAGACAATGATGAAGGCCAGGTCTACACTAAACAGTTAGCCCAGCTACGTCCCTTGGGGTGTGTGAAAAATCCATACCTCTTGAGTAATGTATTTAAGACGACCTAACTGCCAGTGTAGACAGTGCTAGGTTAATGGAAAAAATCTTCTGTCAACCTCGCACTGTCTACACTGGGAGTTAGGTTGGCTTAAATTTTCCCATAAATCTAGCTAACACCACTCAGGGATGTGAATTAGCTACAGCAATGGGAGAACCCCTCCAATCGCTATAGTAAATGTCTGCTCCAAAGCACTACAGCAACACGGCTGCAGCTCTGAGTTATAAGACTGTCACGGTTTGAGTGTAGACACAGCCTAATAAGATTTATGCAATTAAAGAGTAAATTTTGTAGAAAGAGTGGAATGGACCAACCATTCTGTTGAGAATTAGCAGAGTCCGGCTAATTCTCAACAGAACAGTTGTCAAGATTCCACAGCTCAAAGCTTAAACATGGCAAGTTAAAACCCATAGCTATTTAGCCAAGGCTAACTCCTCTACTTGTGGTTTATATTTCCCACCTCTGGGGAACCAGATGGGTACTATTAAATAAAATGTCCACATGTCCCCAAGGAATTCCTCCTGTCTCTTTTAACATAATAGGTGATGGAAGTTTCCATCATCATAGTAATACAATAAAAGTAAGGATTCGGATTGTGGAGAAATTGCTTGTTGTTGATTGTAACAGTGAGTCTGAAGTGGAAGAGACTGTACAGCAGAGAGATTAGGGCAGGCTGAAAAAATTCCACTCGAAATGGTGTTGGAGATTAGAATGGGACAGAGGGACAATAGAGAATGCTTCTGTTTTACCATTCTTTATTCCAATTATAGCAAGAACACCCATGGCACTCAAACTATGTCTGAGATGATTACTTGTGCATTTTTGTAATTTGCTTTCTTTTTTTTTAATTAATTTTTTTTCACCTTCTTATGACTTTGGTCAAATATTTGTTGTGAGTTGGGAAACACGATGTGACTATGATTTTATAACAACTGGATCTGCAGGAATTTGTTAATTAAGATAACGTTTGCTTACCTTCTGACAGTCTCTAGAGTAATAAGGATACTGCTCTGGGTTTCTATAGCACTGTCCATTTGAGGACCTCAAAGCGCTTTACAAACTGTGGTAAACCCAGAGCAGGCTGCCACCAGAGGGGTTGGTGGTAGGCAAGGTAACAGGTTAATTGGGTTCGGCTGAGCAGGGTTGCCAGGGACCCAGGCAAGATCAGCTGATCCCAATTGAAAGGCTGTCAGAGACCTCTTTAAAGGCTTCCCTGGCTAGGAAGAGGGGGGGGGGGAGAGATAGATGGAGTGAGGCTGCCAGCAGGTTGGGGGCAGCAGGACAGGGAGCCTCTCCCAGGGGGGAGACAGCTTTCCCTAGCCAGAGAGGAAAAAAAAAACACCCCAGCCAGAAAGAAGTGCTTAGGGGAAGGGAAAGCCTGTCCTTGGGCTTTCTAGGTGGTTTGCCTGGACGGCACTTGCCTCACCAGAGCACAAAGGACCTGAGCCTGGTGAGTCCGGGAAGCCACTGTGCCACAAAACTTATATGAATAAACTCTCACAATGCCCCTGTTTATGGCTGTAGCACTTCACTGTAGACGCTAGCTACCCCAAAGGGAGGGATTCTCCCAATGGTATCAGTAATCCATCTCTATGAAAGGCAATAGTTAGGTCAACAAAAGAATTTTTCCATTCAACTAATATCTACATGGGGACTTAAGTCAGCTTACCTATGTCACTCAGGGGTTTGGCTTTTTCACACCCTCTGTGCGACGTAGCTGGGTCTGTTTAATTTTCTAGTGCAGATCTGCCCTGAGCCATCAAAGTCTACATGATAAATTTTGTCATACAACCAACTGGTCATCAAGGCACTAAGCTAGCAAAACAGCTAAGCACAATGTATAACTTTAAGCACAAGTGTCACACTGACTTTCATGACATTTCACGATGAATAACACATGAAATACAATTTAAATGTCAAAGTTTAGATTATACATTTGTCATATAAGCCATTGGACATTAAGGTCATGATCCAGCAAAGCACTTAAGCACATGAGTAGTCTCATTGACTTTATTGATATTTCACAATGAGCATTGCATCTAATGCAGCTGTCACATTAATTGAGTGTTTCTAACATTTTCAGGAGTGAAATAATTACCAGTATTGACATTATTGCACAATTATTCATTTCATTCATTACCAGTATTATAACATTATTCCAGGCTGTCTGCAGACTCAGGATATTCCTGCTGCCCAAGTTTCATTTGGTTCACGTTTTCAAGGTTTTCTTCACAGCCATGAAATCCTGGATTGTGGAGCAGCCATTTGATGACAAATATTTCCATCAAATTAATTCAGTAATGAAACTATCCATTGACTTTCATCGTGAAGTAGATAGAAAAGATTATGATTCATATATTAATAAAAAAACTACACATTAATAAACCTTAAAATAGACTCTCAGTTTTTGCTAAAATCTTCAAGTGAGTTAGTTTTCCAATCTCCAAAAATTCAAAATATATTTGCTAGTGGAATTTTAAGGAAGTATACAGTTGCCATTTCAAAATGCTTATAATGAATAAATTAAGTAACAGATTTTCTTGTAAATTCTTAGAAAAGTCATTCTGTAACCCAAAACTAAGTCTGGTAAATTTGAGGATGCTGTTATATGGGTGTGGTCCTGTAATAATCAAAATGTTTATGGATCCCTGTGCTCAGGCAGATCCTCAGCAAAGATAATGGAGGCCCACCCAGAAGGAGTAGCTTGCAGGATCAGGGTTACTGTATTCATATAAAACACTCAGTTTAATCCCTAGTTTAAATGCAAATCTTTATGTCATTTTAACCATGGAGCAGCCATAAAACCTTTGTAATTAATGTATAATTATAAAAGCTATTAAAATGTAATCTTTTATAGTATGTGATTATTTAACACTATCTATTAAAAGGCAGCTAGTTCTAATGCAATAGAGAGGTCACAAATGGATGGCTTTTCACTCAAAGGTCAGACTTTATGTCAGGCTACCATATTCTGGGTTACCAGTTCCATGGAAAATGATTATCAGCTCCTGTTTATGGCATCTAAGAAATATATTCCTCCAGAGAAGGGACTTGTTCTACTTTTCCTCTTGATTTCCAAAGGAATTCCTAGTCCTAGTGCAAAAGAGAGCTGTGAAGAATTAAGAAGCATAAAGCAGGAGATGTTATAAACACTTCAAGAAGAATCTACTCCCATAGGGTCAAGTTCAGCCCTGGCATAAAATGCAACTCCATTGAAATGAATTAGCTGAATTTGGCCTATAGGGACTGTCTCTTTAGCAAACATTATTAAAAGTAGGGTGCATTTTTAAATCCTTAGAAATTTATTGTTGTTAATATTTTGTGTGTGTGTTTTCAGTATAGAAACAACACTGGATATTCAGGTAAATACAATACTTAATAATCATGGGCATTCTGTTTTTATCAGCCAACCTAAATTAGTAATATTTGGACGACTGACCCAGAAAATCTGATTTACTAATGCAAAATTAGCATTGGCTAATTATGCCAGAAATACAAGTTACACACACAAATTCAGAAAGAATAACTTAAAGCATTGGCACTTGTACCATAGATCTTTGAAAAGTATGAATCCTTAAAGTTGTGGTTAGTGTGTATTATTCAATTACTTTTGGAGAAAAATGTTCAAATCACTCCAGAGATGTATTTTTAGTAATAAATAAATAACTTTAAATTATGTTGATATATTTTGCTCAAAGAAAAAATCTGAGGTATTTTAAAATAAATTTGACAATTGTCTTATCGTATAGCTGGGCTAAGGATTCCACTTAAGTGCATAAAATTAAATATTTTATGAATATTTAATATACCCAGTGTTCAAGACCACTGAAATTAACAGATCACTAAAGCCCCAATCCTGAAAACATGCACATGCAGAACTTTAACTCACTGTCCTACTCAAGAGAGTAAAGTTATACACACATCTACAGAATAGGGCACGAGTTCATGTGGACTTCAACTCCACTCAAAGAATCAATTTTAATTACCCTACCTTTGTCAGGTGCTTATGTTACTCATCCAGTCCCTCTGCAAACAGTTTTATAATACTTAAAACAAAATACTGCATGTAAACAACTGGAAGGTTACAAAGTGAACCATCAGTGAAAGGAAATCCAAAGCTAAGGCTCAAACTGCTTCTTTAACATAAACCTGCTGGGTGACAGCACTGAGAGATGACCCTGAAAACCATGTGATGTTTACTAACATGTGGTATGGTACTCTATGTCAGTTTCATCTTATGTGTTATGAAGCTCACTCTTGAAAGAAATGTTATCAGACAACTGTGATTATTTTTAAATATTTGCATATGTACATTCGGTTTTATAATTAGTTTGCTGGGTACGGTTATTTATAAACATCTGCAGCGCACTTCCAGGACACCCTTGGGAATGAAATGTATATTTCAAGGTATCTGGTTATAGTAATTCAAATAAAATTCATGATGGTTAACTAGGAGTGTGAATGCAGGCTGAAGCTAATAGCTTGAAGTAGCATGACTCCAGCACTGAGAAGGCCAACATAAATTACCAAATGTCCCCAAATAAAGCTGTGCTAAGAGTGAACAAACTGCTTACTGAATCTGAAAATGACTAATTCATTCTACTGCAATAACTCTTCCTTTGGTCCATGCTGTACAAAATCAGCATTACAAACTCACCAATGACTGCATCTAAACCAAAGTGGAACCAGACTGCTGGCACTAAACATTAAAAAGATTGCAGAGCAGTTTTTAAACTAAGAGATAGGGGAAAGCCAATTGCTGCAGAGGAGCACGTGGATCGGATAGAGACTTCTCTTACGGGAGGGTCTACTGATAGAGATTCTCTAGGTTTTAGTTGTGAGAAGAGGGTGGAAAAAGGATAAAGGAGAGGACAGATCAGACGAGAAACTATCATGTAAAAAATCTGACATATCAGAAAAGGGCCGACAGATAAATAGTGACCAGATTTTAAAGTGCTTGTACACTAACGCCAGAAGTCTAAATAATAAGATGGGTGAACTAGAGTGCCTTGTGTTAAAGGAGGATATTGACATAATAGGCATCACAGAAACGTGAGGACAATCAATGGGACACAATCATTCCGGGGTATAAAATATATCAGAAGGACAGAATAGGTCGTGGTGGTGGGGGAGTGGCACTATATGTGAAAGAAAATGTAGAATCAAATGAATTAAAACTTTTAAATGAATCCACATTTTCTGTAGAATCTCTATGGATAGTAATTCCATGCTCTAATAAGAATATAACAATAGGGATCTATTATCGACCACCTGATCAGGACAGTGATAGTGATGATGTAATGCTAAGGGAGATTAGAGAGGCTGTCAAAATAAAGAACTCAATAATAGTGGGGTATTTCAATTATCCCCATATTGACTGGGTACATGTCACCTCAGGATGAAATGCAGAGACAAAATTCCTTGATACTTTAAATGACTGCTTCTTGGAGCAGCTGGTACAGGAACCCACAAGGGGAGAGGCAACTCTTGATTTAGTCCTGAGTGGAGCGCAGGAGCTGGTCCAAGAGGTAACTATAACAG
Source organism: Sternotherus odoratus (assembly GCA_032164245.1). Lineage (NCBI taxonomy): Eukaryota > Metazoa > Chordata > Testudines > Kinosternidae > Sternotherus > Sternotherus odoratus. The sequence continues at coordinate 100,835,477 of JAVMKO010000001.1, read as the reverse complement.
GACCACTCAGAAATAGTGATCATAATATAATAATATTTAACATTCCTGTGGTGGGAACAACACCTCAGCAGCCCAACACTGTGGCATTTAATTCCAGAAAGGGGAACTATGCAAAAATGAGGGAGTTAGTTAAAAGGAAATTAATAGGTAAAGTGACTAAAGTGAAATCCCTGCAAGCTACATGGACACTGTTCAAAGACACCATAATAGAGGCTCAATTTAAATGTATACCCCAAATTAAAATACAAAGTCAAAGAACTAAAAAAGAGCCACCGTGGCTTACAAACCATGTAAAAGAAGCAGTGAGAGATAAAAAGGCATCTTTTAAAAAGTGAAAGTCAAATCTTAGTGAGGTAACTAGAAAGGAGCATAAACTGCCAAATTAACTGTAAAAATGTAATAAGAAAAGCCAAAATGGAGTTTGAAGAACCGCTAGCTAAAAACTCAAAGGGTAATAATAAAATGTTTTTTAAATAAGTCAGAAGCAGGAAGCCTGCTAAACAACCAGTGGGGCCCCTGGTCGACAGAGATACAAACAGAGCATTTAAAAGACAATAAAATCATTGCGGAGAAACTAAATGAATTCTTTGCTTCAGTCTTCACGGCTGAGAACGTTAGGGAGATTCCCAAACCGGAGCCATCTTTTGTAGGTGACAAATCTGAGGAATTGTCACAGATTGAAGTGTCATGAGAGGAGGTTTTGGAACTAATTGATAACTGTAACAAGTCACCGGGACCAGATGGCATTCACCCAAGAGTTCTGAAAGAACTCAAATGTGACATAGCGGAACTATTAACTAGGGTTTGTAACCTGTCCTTTAAATCTACTTCTGTGCCTAATGACTGGAAGATAGCTAATGTAACACCAATATTTAAAAAGGGCTCTAGATGTGATCCCGGTAACGTCTGTACTGGGCAAATTAGTTGACACAATAGTAAAGAATAAAATTGTCAGGCACATAGAAGAACATAAATTGTTGGGCAAAAGTCAACATGGTTTCTGTAAAGGGAAATCATGTCTTACTAATCTATTAGAGTTTTTTGAAGGGGTCAACAAACATGTGGACAAGGGGGAATCCAGTGGACGTAGTGTACTTAGATTTCCAGAAAGCCTTTGACAAGGTCCCTCACCAAAGGCTCTTACGTAAATTAAGTTGCCATGGGATAAGAGGGAAGATCCTTTCATGGACTGAGAACTGGTTAAAAGACAGGGAACAAAGATTAGGAATAAATGGTACATTTTCTGAATGGAGAGGGGTAACTAGTGGTGTTCCCCAAGGGTCAGTTTTAGGACTAATCGTATTCAACTTATTCATAAATGATTTGGAGGAAGGGGTAAATAGTGAGGTGTCAAAGTTTGCAGATGATACTAAACGGCTCAAAATAGTTAAGACCAAAACAGACTGTGAAGAACTTCAAAAATATCTCACAAAACTAAATTATTGGGCAAATGGCAAATTAAATTTAACGTGGATAAATGTAAAATCTCACCTCTTACACCCCCTAGGGGTGAAATTCTTTAAAGCTCATTAACATCAGCTACACAGCTCACATAACATCATCTGGGTAGCAGGTTGACACATGCTGTTGGCTGTGACATAGTTATGATGTAATAATACAGATAACCAGAGAGCTTAGTGTTGTGTAGCACAAACATAATTAAATATACTGTTTTTTTCTTTAAAAGGACCCTATTCGTTATGCCACATAAAAAGTGAAAATGTATCGGAGAAACCACATCTAAATGCAAGAGAATGAAATTACTTAGACAAAATGAGACTTCTGAACAAAATTTGTATTAATAAAAAACATTGTAGTCTTTTTACATCCCAGTTTCCAATTACAAATACCCCGAGCAACGCCGGGTATTTTTGCTAGTCCTATATAATAAAAGGCTAGGGGATGTTTGTCCGAAGCCGTCATGCGCAGTAGAGATGGCCCGGACACACAGCATGTTGGGAGGTGTAGTTCGGCGGCACACAATGGCCGCCGCGCGGGTGCCGCCGCAAGGGAAGCAGGGTCTGGATGAGGGTTTTAGGGTGGGAGGAGCTGCAGGGTCTCATTGCAGGATCCCGTTGCATGGGGCCAGGGTCCGGATGAGGGGCGGGGGGGGGGGGCAGGATTTCACTGCGGGGGGGGAGGAGAGTTGGGGGGGCAGGGTCCCGGGCGGTATGTTGCGGGGACTTGGGGTGTCAGCAAATGGAAGGGGGGGAGTGAATGCTGCTGGGGGGATGGGAGGGAGCAGGCTGTCGGGCGCATGACGAGGGGTTGAGGGGCCGTTGGAGTGAGGGAGGGGGAGAGAGCTGAGCGAGTGGGGGGGGCCATGGGAGGGGGTAGGGGGGAGAGAGCTGAGCGAGTGGGGGAGCATTGGAGGGGGGAGGGGGGAGAGAGCTGAGCGAGTGGGGGGGCCGCGAGCCGTTACAGTTGGCCCATGTACACGGGCTTTTACACTAGTAAGTTTATAAACAGATCAGTTAAAAATTAAAGGTTATTCCATATAGGAAATGAATAAAATTTTATTTAAGTTCACAGAGATAAAATACAATTATGGTTATTGGCACTTTAGATAGATTATACAAACACATCAGATGACACAGATGCATCCATTCCATTCTTAACACATTTTGATGTGCCAATGTACTGCAGTATGTGATATTTTGTAATTTATGAACTGCATTCGTCAGGCATGACCTAGAGAACTAAGAATGGAGCAGAGGCTGTGATTTTGCAGTACAAAGGCCTCAATAAAATTTAAAATTTAATTGTTTACATAGCAGACATGTAAGTATAACATAGAACGTATTACCGTTATTATACAACTTGTTGATTGATTTCCTGTTTTTAAATGGTATGGTTACAAAATTTCTCTGGGAAAGTCTTTAAAATGTTCCTGTGCCAAACTTGGAGTCGGGCAGCCCAGTGATCTGACTGCCCCAGGGAGTTGCAGGCCCAGGAAGCAAGTTGCCACAGGAGCTGGCCGCCTGGGGAGTCGATTGCTCTAAGAAGTGGGGAAACCGGTTGCCGTGGGAACTGCAGAGTCCAGGGAGCCAGTTAACGAGGGTAAACCTGGGAGTCACCTGCCCCAGGAGTCAATGAGGCCTAGGTAATTGGGAGACTGGAGACCCAGCTATACCACAAATCAGGCAGCCTGGAAGCTCTGGGATCATTTTCAAAATGAAACATTTAGGTTTTTGGTAAAAAAAAAATTCTTAAAAATTTCACTTTTTTTTGGAAAATTTCAAATTTATTTTTTCTGAATGGTAATCGTTGTTTTTTTAAAGTTGGAGTTTTCTTCATAATGACTAACCCTAACCCACAGCCCCATTGGATGATGATTCTCCATTTATCATTACTTGTTAAGATTCATCAGTTAGCCAGTTTTTAACCACTTAATATGGAGGATTACATATTTACAAGGATTTTGTATTTATGCTATTAAATTAGTGGCTTGATTTTCAGACATACTGACTAGCCAAAGGTCCCATTGAGGTCTGCCTCAATATGGATTTAGATATATAATTTTAGTTTCCCTGATTTGCAATCTTTGTCCTTAGACTCACCCTTCTGAGGTGCACAAGTAGTATTACTAATAGTTCATGGTTACTGCCATTTTAAGATAAGGTACTGTCTGACTATAAATTAATATATATTATAAAACATGTGTTAAGCATTTTTTAAGAGACCCAGGTGAACATATCCACTACAGTTCTGTGTTCTTGGAAAGACTACAGCTCATTTTCCAGCACCTGCAGTGAGGTTGGAATGGAAGCATAATTATTATTACTGATTTTCTAAAATAGATGTGCCAAGAATGGAGAAATTTCATCTTTGATTGGTTGGCTTCTTGGAGCAGGAAAACAGAAAGAGGAAATGTCCCTGTTTGAGCTGGCATATGCCATGCAATCCTTGTCCAGTACATGCCAGACCCCTGTTGTTGGAAGCCTGCAGTAGTTGTGCAGTTTGTCTGTGGTTACTACCGCAGGCTAACCAAGTACATGGCCAAATACAGAATGCATGGGGAAAGCTAAAGAATATTAAGGGAAAGGCACAGCTCAAAAAGGCACTTGTATAAATCAATAAAGACTGGATCTTATATTAGAGAGACAAGGTGGGTGAGATAATATCTTTTATTGGACCTGCTTCTGTTAGTGAGGGAGAGAACCACGGAAGGGGTCTGTGTGGCTCTAAAGCTTGTTTCTCTCACAAATAGAAGCAGGTCCAGTAAAAGACATTATCTCACCCACCTTGTCTCTCTAATATCCTGGGACTGACATGGCTACAACTACACTGGATTTTATAGAACATATTGCCTTAATGCCTCGCTTCTGCAAATTATTGCTTTGGGGGGGAAGAAGTGGGTGGAGCTTCTAAGGTTTGGCTGGCCAGACTTTTCTTATGCATTATACATTTTTACAAAAACAACATTTAAAACTGATTTACATGTACAAAAATATTGTAAGGACACCATCCAGAATATTTTTTTAAAATAGGATTAACATTTTTCCTTTTAAGCAAACAGAACTAAATAAAGGTAAGTACTCTATTTATGAAGGGATCAAAGTGTGGGCATATTTTCTTCAGTGTTGGAAACATCACTTTTAATTTCCTCTCTATGTATAATGCAATGCCGGTAAGACAGCTGCATTTATGATTTAAAACAAGAATTTGCTGCCTCAAGACAGCAGCCTCGCTCTTAAAAATCAAAGGATTTTCTATATTTTTACTGATACATTTTAAAGATTTTTGCCAGCTCTCCCTTTACTTATTTTTTTCCTCCCAGCAGTAACTTTGATACACAAGTCAGTTTGATAATAATAAAAATAATCAAACAAACCATGTCAGCCACTTCTGATCCCTCTTTCATTAATTTATGCAAAACTTTCAACATGTCAGCAGACTGTAGAGCAGAAACTCAAATGACCATGAGGGCCGCATGAGGACTAGTACACTGGCCCAAGGGCCGTATCACTGACCCCCCCCCCCACTCGTGGCCCCCACCCCCGCTCCACCCCTTCCCATGGGGTCCCACCCCACCTCCTCCTCTGAGCAGTCTCCCTCTCCCAAACTGATCCTCATAACCGTTTCCCATCCCCACTTACCCCTGTAACCCAGCTCCCTGTTCCCAAATCTCCCCTTACTCATGTTTGTAGCCAGCTCCCTGTGTTCCAGCCCAAAACCTCCCCATTCATCCTCATAACCCTGCTCCCCATCCCCAAATCTCCCCCCACTCACCCCTGTAACTCAGCTCCCTGTACCCCATCCCTAAATCTCACCCCACTCACCTCCCATAACCCTGTTCTCCATCTCCAAATGTCCCCCCACTCATCCTTGTAACCCAGCGCCCTGTCCCCAAATCTCCCCTCACGCCCTCAGCTTCAATACCCTCCCACCCTGCCCCTTCCTGTCCCCCGCGTTTCCTCTCTCCCTCTCCTTTCAGCCTTCCCGGACTCTCCTCCCCACCACTGCTTGCCCGAGCCCTCCCTCTGTGGGAGGTTTAGTGTTCCTGGCTGCCGCTGCAGAGGGCTCCTGAGAAGCGCTGCCCCAGCTCATTCATTGAAGCCGCAGCAGCAGTGCCTGGAAGCTGGGGATCAACAGCGGCCCAGCCAGGCAGCAGAGAAGCCTCTGCTTCTGGCCCCTCCCTCCCGGAAACTGCTGTGGGAGCGGGGGCACCAGGGAGCTTCACGGACCGCAGGGAAGGGCTTCGCGGGCCGCATGCGGCCCACGGGTTGCATGTTTGAGACCCCTGCTGTAGAGTATGAAGTCAGACAAGGACTGAGGGAGGAAGATATGTGACTGAAAACAGCGCTTCCTTTTACCTGTATTGCACAGAAAGGCATTTTAAGATTAAAATAGCAAGTGTTCAGAATGAGCGAGTATACGTGTGTAGCTCATGCAGTGGTGACAAAGGGTATCTCTACACTTCCGGTTTTACTTGGGTTGTGCTTCACGTTTTTGGCCCCTATCCTTGAACACTGAACGCCGTTAGATATGTGGCCAGCGTCGTGGAGAACACAAGTTAGCATACCTGCCTGGGGGTAGGGGTAAAACTGCTCATAAAGAAGGGGAGGATTCAGATGATCTGAATTGAATGTGTGATATTGTAGATTTCCCCCCTCTCCAATTGCTTCACTTCCGATTTGAAAAGCTCAAGCTCCTTGAAACTGTTTCCTTTTCCTAGTGATTACAGTATAAGTTCAATAATATTTACTTATCTTTATTATGAAGATTGCGTTAACCCTGTGGTACTTAAGTATTTACACTGTGTAACACCTTCAGGATTTGCATCACAAACTATAGTCTATTTTCTACTCTGATGGTGCTTTCCATGTCAGGATGTAAAATCATTTGACAAATATTAGGCGTGAGGTTCGGTGTCACACCAAACTCAAATAGCAATGGGAAGTGTGGGATGAGAGGGGCACTAAGGCATCTTTAAGCCATCTGTGTGTCCTCCTAATCTTGAGCTGCTCTGTGGGATGCAGAGAGGCCCCCACCATAACTTACACTGTTATGAGGCCTAAATTACAGCAGTTTCCTGGGGCTGCTTTACGGGCTGCAGTGCAGCCTGGAATCTCCACAGGCTGCAGCCCCATTCCCCAACACACCTCTTCACTCCTAGCACACCAGGCTTGTGAGGGAGTCCTTAGAGGACAGCCTTACAGCGGATTTCCACAGAGCCTTCAGCAGAGGAATGATCCCACAGCCCCATGTGGGGATTCTAAGACCTCTTTTCTGCAACGCCAGCCCTCTGATCAGGTCAATCACTAATGCCTCCTTACTAAAAGCGGAGTCCAAACTCCCCCATTCAGGGAAGGCTGGTTATGTTCAGAGTATCAGCTAGTGGGAAGAAATGCTATGGGTTTGGAAGGAGCTACTACAATAAAGAAAGAGGCCATCCTCACCTAACTCTTCATCCACATCAAACCCCCAAGTTTCTGGAAAGGGCTTCCCTGGTGTTAAGGGAAGGAGGAGGATGCCATGTAGGCTCAATCCCTCTCCCTCTGATGTAGTATTGGTCAAAACTTTTTAGGACTGTTTTAATCCCTTCCTTTTGAAATAAATGGAAGGGGTGTAAATGACTTTGAGAGCCTCTCTCAAATGTTTCTTTAACTTATTCTTCTTCTCATTGCCACTTTGGAAGATTTTAAAAGGCATAAAGTGTTTGTACTGTGTAGATCCATTTACTGTGTTTTACACACATATACTCTCTCTCTCTCTCCCCCTCTTTTACTCAGTCTTTCAGGTGGTCAATTTCACCTGCACTGGCAGATTTTTAAAAGATTTGAACACACATCAGGTAATTAAAAGATGGCTGTACATGTCATTTGCTAACTGGTGGCCAGGCACTCTGAACAGCTTAGTCAATCAGCTTAAGTCTTCAAACTGTGGCAGCGCACATGTTGTGAGACTAACACACACTCTGGTGGTTCACAAATAGGAACAGTATCAGAAAGGAAGCTTCTTTGATGACGGAGCCAGAGGAACTGTGTGATACCCCCTTTAGCTGTTGGAAATCATGGCTGTATCGGGCACATCGCTAGACACTTTTTTGCAGACACCCCAGATATTTGCATATTAATAGCTGTAACTAAACAGAGTTAAACAGACCCAAATTGGGGCTCTGTCTTGCAAATTATCAATGCATAAAACTCCCAATGACTTCAGGGGCAATAGCGGCACATTCCAAATTGGGCCTATGATGCTGACTAGAGCTGTGTCAACCCTCTATAATGAAACCCAGAACTAGGTGGGTTGAAACCCAGTTTGTCAGAAACTCAGCACTTGAGCTAGGTTGGCTGAGATTCACAAATGTTCCACCAACTTTAACTTCACATAATCTACATCTCCCTTGCCGCAGTTTAAGCCCATTACTTCTTGTCCTGTTCTCAATGATTAAGGGGAACAATTTATCACCTTCTTTATAATGACATTTTACATACTTGAACTGTTATCATTCCCCCTTCAGTCTTCTCTTCTACAGACTAAACAAACACAATTTTTTCAAATCTTTCCTCATAGGTCATGGTTTCTAGACCTTTAATCATTTTTGTTGCTCTCCTCTGGACTTTCTCCAATTTGTCCATATGGTTTCCAAAATGTGGTGCCCAGAACTGGTTACAGTGTTTCAGTTAAGTGGAAAAATTACTTCTCATGTCTTGCTTAACACTCCTGCTAATAAACCTCAAAATGATGTTCACTTTTTTTGCAACAGTATTACATTGACGACTCATATTTAGTTTGTGTTTCACTATGACCCCCAGATCCTTTTCTGTAGTACTCCTTCCTAGGCAGTTGTTTCCCATTTTGTATTTCTGCAATTGATTATTCCTTACTAAGTATTGTATTCTGTATTGGTCCTTAATGAATTTTATCCCAGTTATTTCAGACCATTTCTCCAGTTTATCAAGTTTATTTTGAACTCTAATCCTGTCCTCCAAAGCACTTGCAATTCCTTCCAGCTGGATATCATCTGAAAACTTTATAAGCATACTCTTTATGCCATTATCCGAATCATTTCTGAAGATATTGAACAGAACCAGACCAGGACAGATCCTTGTGAGACCCCACTTGAATACTTACCTTCTGAGTACAGTTTGCCAACCAGTTGCTCACCCACTTTATAGTAGGTTTGTCTAGGCTCTATTTCCATGGTTTGCTTACAAAACAGTTATCTGTAACAAAAGCCCAACTAAAGTCAAGATACATCACATCTACTATCCCACATCTAATCTACAAGGCTTATTACTCAGTTAAAGAACATTATTAAGTTAGTTTGACATGATTTGTTCTTGCCAAATTCACATTGTCTGTTACTTATCTTGTAGGTGCTTACAAATCGATGTTTGATTATTTGCATCATTATCTTTCTGGGTACCAAAGTCGGAACTGATGAATGCCAGTATTTCTGCCTGTGAGTTGGAGCGGGAGCAAGTACTAACAGATCTATCATTCTTCACACCTTTGCTTCAGGACTGGAAGATTTATGGGGACCTAATTCTTAAGGTCCACACAAGGACTCACCTGACTTGGCCCAATTTTTTTCTGAGAGGCAGATCTGACCAGGGATCTGTCATTATTCCTATGTTCATGTCCCTAACTCTTCAGAGGGTTTCATAGGGCTTGTCTACATTACCCGCAGGATCAACGGGCAGCGAACGATCCAGCGGGGGTCAATTTATCGCATCTAGACTAGGCATGATAAAATCAACCACTGAGCACTCTCCTGTCAACTCTGGTACTCATCCAGAGCGAGAGGCACAAGCAAAGTCGATGGGGGAGAGTCAGCTGTCGACTCGCTGTGGTGAAGACTGCGTATTATTCACGTAGCTGAAGTTGCATAATTTAGATCGATCCTTACCCCCACCCCCAATGTAGACCAGGCCTTAGACTTAATAATTTTGGTCTCTGGTCCAGAGTTCGTGATCAGAGAGGTACTGCTCACCATAGAAGGCCTCTATACATGGTGGGGGGTCCTCTGGTCTGGGCCTAACTGGGGTCTCAATTCCTCCCTGTGAAATGTTTCTGCCGGTGGAGCTCTCATCCATTGCAGGTTTGAGGAGTGAAGAAGTGACAAATACTGCACTTGGTGGCAATCTGAGACTCCCTAAGGCAATAAAGACAGTGCTGGTATCTGGCCCTAATGGACAAGGACCAGGGGTAAGAAACACAATTCTTGAAACCTGGGACTCTGGGCATTGTCTTTTCCATGGCAAGAAACTCCCTGAAGCAGGGAGAACTAAACTATCAACACTAAAAGTCTAAAAACATTAAGGATATTAAAATACTAAAACTATGCACATTACATATAGATTTACATCTAGAAGATAGATGAAGATTGTTTTGGACATAGAAGATTCTGACACAGGTCACGTGGCAGTAAGAAGGAACTGGAGCAGCCTCAGTCCACACTGCCCTTTATGCCCTCAGTTTGGAGCACGAGGAGAACAACTGTGCATTTGCAGACCAATGGATGCTTTCAAGCTGTCTGGATTGGCTCACAATCATGAGTGCCAACCTCAGAGCAGACTGTTAAGAAGTAGGGCACAAACCCTAAACTGGTTGTGTGTTCTAAACTTAGATTTCACCAATCAAGTATCAAGTATGAACTCCCTCAGGCACTACAGCAGTGTGTTGGCTGCCACTTCCCGCAGCTCCCATTGGCCAGGAATGGTGAACCGCAGCCACTGGGGGAGCTGTGTGTGTGGGGGGAGGTTCATGCCTGTGGACAGTAAATATAAACAAAATGTCTCACAGGCCACAAACAGATTATCTTGATGGACCGCGTACTGAAGGTTGCAGACCCCTATTAAAGAGCAAACACTTAAATATTACCTTTTATATATCATGGGATACAGATATTATATGTGAGATTAATGCATGAAACAATTTATAACCATCTCAAAGTCTAAACACTAAATACATTTTTATAAATCTAGTACCTATTTTAACAACACAGGTTTCCAGCTATGCATTTGTCAGTGTTTAGTGAGGCCTCAGGGCTTTGGCATGAGCTGGCACCTGCTCTGCCAGCATCACAGACAATACTTGCTAGAAATCTCCAATCTCAGGTACATGGAGCCCACATGTACATATAAGAATACACGTAAGAACCAGCGTTCAAAGAACATGGACATTACGCTTTGTTCCTTTTGCCTCATAGTTTCTGTGTTTTGTCTGTTTAGATTTTAATTACTTCATGGCAGCATTGTGATAGTGTCTTCTTACCTTATGCCTTTTAACAACGCCTATGGCAATGAGATCCATATTTGAAAAGGGTCTTTAGGTGATACCACAGTGCAAATAAGAATAATTGTAAAGGAGCTTCTGATTAAAACAGGGTACCGAGTAGCAGGAAAAGCAACATTTTCAATGGTATGTTGCTACCAATAGCAAATATACACATTCAAAGATGCCACAGAAGCATAAGAGATGAGTGGGGAAAAAAAATCAACTGTTTTGGGTTTCAGGAGTTTGAACAAACCTTTGCATGGGATTCATATCCTCCCCTCTCCATTGAGCTGTGGGTCTCAAGCAAACCTAAAGCTAAACCTAAATGCCTTTCAGACCGTTGTGTTTCTGATTTCACATTGCAAGCATGAGGCACGCATATTTTCAATGGACAACCATAAATTGGCTCAGGTTTGCTATAGAGGTTTCTAAACTATGCTCTCAATTTAATTTAGACTGTTTCAGCTTTTGTAATGAAATCTGAAACCAGTCAAATTTCAGAATCGCAACTGGCACAGATCTAAACAGCCTTTCAGGAACAGATTGGTATTTCAATTGTTACCCGTTAAGTTTCGAAAGTAAAAGAACACTTAAAAGGAAGACTACAGTTAGCCAGTACAGACAGGGCTGCAACAGCTGTGGATATTGTGACAGACCGCTCTCTCACCCCTCGCAGGAACAGGCAGGAAAACCCTTCTTTGCTTCAAACAGTGCTCTTTAATTCACAGTGCAAGTCCCCACCACCAATATATACAGCTTTGTACAGTCCTTCAGCATACAGCTTTACAGACTCTTTATAGTCCATCTCTTAACATACAACTCTAAACATGCAGTTCTAAACAGCTCTAAACATACAGCTCTGACTAGCTCCAAACACACAGCTCTGAATAGCTCCAAACCACCACCACCACCACCCTGGGCTTCCTTCCTGGGAGCCTTTTATCCCCCAGAGGAGGTTGCCAGGTGCAACCCATACAATTGATTGCCCTGCAAGCCAGGTGGCTGATTAGGCTTTCTGCTCCAGGGGTTTGCAGAGGGCTTTTCTCCCTCTTAAAGGGGCGGCAGGATGGGTCAAGCCCACCCTGCCACAATATTAAACTTTAGAACCATTTGAGATGGGATGTTACAATAGTCTCCCATTAAAGGTCAGCATGCACCAAATGTTACCACATAATCATCACATTTATTTCCTACTCTATGTATGGGGAAAACTGCAAAGGGATCCATGAGCTAGAAGCTGTGTGGAATATTTTTTCAGGATTGGAGACTAAATCAGTAAGTGACCTCCACATTATTTTTAACAATCATCATCATTTCACCTCTGAAAGGGACGACTTTCTTTTATTTATTAAAAAAAAAAGACATTCGGCTAAATCAGTCTGCAAAGGAAATCAGAAAAACATTTTCCTAATTATTTAATATGCTTTGTTGAGCCATGGTCCAGAACATTAGATTCAGATAGACATGGAATGTCGATTCAGATATACTGGCCTGATTAAGTCTAACACGAGTCTAAACAGCCCTGAGAATGACAGTTGGGATAACAGATGAATTTGTGCCAGATCTTTTATGTGCCCATATACTGTTCTATTTTTCTGGTTTAAAATATTTGCCAAGATCAAATTCCCAGACCTTCTCAGTGCCTGAGCAAATATTGTTAAAGCCAGATTTGGAGCCTGCATAAAACACTGACACAGCTTGTTCTTTTATACATATCTAGTGGGAAACAGATAGGATCAGACAGAGGGTCATGAACCAAGAGTGGCTTGCTGTGCCTTATGCAGTTCTGAAGCTGCACATATTACAAAAACTAGGAAATAGTGAGACTGAATCTTATCAGTGACCCATTGGGGCTGTTGAGTTTTGATGAAGCCCCGGCTCCTTCAGTTAAATGAATATTTTATCCATCCTGAAATAAGTGTTATGCCAAATGGAAACAGATTTGATCTGTGTTATTTTGTTCACACAGTCAGATGCCACTAGAGTAGATCATGTAAAAGTTATAATGGACCATTTTTTTCACACAATGAATACAATCATGCATCAAAATAGGCTTCAATTAAAAGAGGCTGCAAGGTTTGACTCTGGGGATAGCCAATCTGCCATTATGTACTTCAGAAAAGCTGTAAACCAAAAGGACTTTGGGTAAAATTTTAAAAGTACTTCAAACACTTAGGAGCCACATTGACTTTAAATGAGAAAAAATTGAACATTTTATCCCTGGTCTCAGAATGAGCCCCCAGTAGTATTTGTGAAAGCCAGAAAATTTCACCCATTCCTGCAAATCCTTTCAAAAACTCTTTCTATCACCTTCCTGCAAACAGAAGCCCTGAATTGACCCCAGCTGCAGTAGCAGACAGTGCCAGGAGCTTTTGAAGGTTCTCTATATTCTGTTCCCTCTGCCACCCCTGGTTTTTTTTTTTTTTTTTTTTTTTTTTTTAAAAGGTACAGTGCCTCAATTTAAATGGGTTTTGTTATTGCCTTTGGGCTGGTGCCTCAAAACACAGCCCAGATGTACCAGGACTACTTCATCTAGAGGCAAGGTCACAGCAAATCTCTCTCAAACATTCTTATAGGACGGTGGACTAATGGCAGAGCACGTGTATGAGGGCGCACTCTTGTGGGCTTCCAGCTGACACGTCAAACCACTTGATTTTGGCACTGAAACAGTGGATTTTCCTACAGATCAGTTACAGACTAAGCTGTGAAAATATCCCAGAAATCCCTTTCAAGTTAAAAAAAAATACCTCTACAAAATCCAAGATGAAAACACAGAGCTCCAGAAAAGCAGGATCAGTCCTGGAAGACATTCAAGAAAGCAGGGGGACGGCTACCCGAATAATACAAGAATTTAGTCAAAATTTAACAGGCATTATGGAAGCCAATTTTTCCACATCAGTGGAATATCAGGGTGGATGGCATCAAGATCAGCGGCAAGGGATGCAAAGGAGTTACAAACAGAGAGCCAGCTCAGACATTGGCAGAGGCAACACTGAAACTATTTCAAAACAAGATTTCCTATCTAGAGATGTAAGTTGAAGATACAGAGGAAGGCAATGAGCCCATTTGTAAAAGAAGGTAGTACTCAGTGTGAGCCAGGGTGATTAAATGTGACTCAGACTTGTCCCCGTTGAGGGCATATTACCAGACAAGACCTCTTGAGCTATCAACAGTATATCTCCATTAATTATTTGGAGCTGTCTGACCTCCAATATATCTAAATCTCTTACCCAAAGGATAAAAATCAGCTTATATGGAGGGGGGGTGTGAGTGAGTGAGTGAGTGAGTGAGAGACTTACTTCAGCTCCACATAAATCACCACAAAAGATTTTCAAGTTTCCTTGAGAACATAATATCACAAAAAAAAAAGACTGGGTACTGCTGCACCCTACACATCCAATGAGAGCACGATGGCTTGCCTGCTTTGCAAGAATCTCCCACTCTCAGGTGATACAACTGTGGCTAAACCTAGAGGTCATTATCTCCTGCTCTCTAGAACATCTTTTGTATAGTATCTTCTATATATATAAAAGTCAAATGGTGTATGTATGTATGTACGTAAGCTAACTCCTTCCACACCGTTTGAGCTAGAGACTTGAAATTTGGTACAGTTAGAGGTCTTGGGGTCCTGATGATCGTAAGGGTCGAAAATTTTTTGAATCTCACCTCTGACGCCCCCCAGGGGTGAAAGTCTTTAAAGGCCAATCACATCAGCTGGGCAGCTATGTTGTTATGATGTCATAAAACCCCCTCCAGACACCGCACTCGCTCAGCTCTGTGCCCCCTCCCGCCTCCAACGGAACCCCGGAATCCCTCAGCTCTGTGCCCCCTCCCACCTCCGATGGAACCCCAGAATCCCTCACCTCTCTGCCCCCACCCCCCTCTGACGGAACCCCGGAATCCCTCACCTCTCTGCCCCCACCCCACTCCGATGGACCCAAGTTGGGTTTGGTCGGAGGGTAAGTGAGGTGGGGGTGTCAGGTTTGGTTGGGGGGTAAGTGAGCCGGGGGTGTCAGGTTTGGTCTGGGGTGGGTGGGTGGGTGAGGGGTGAGGTGTGGGGGTTGGTCAGGGGGTGTTGGGTTTGGTTGGGGGGGGGGTCGGTCGAGGGGTGAGTGAGGTGTGGGTGTCGGGTTTGTTTGTGGTGTTAGGTAGGGGTGTCGGGTTTGGATGGGGAGGAAAGTGAGGTGGGTGTGTCAGGTTTGGTCTACGGGGGGTGAGGTGTGGGTGTTGGTCAGGGGGTGTTGGGGTGAAAATGTGAGTCGGGGTTGGTTGAGGGGTAAGTGAGGTGGGGGTGTCAGGTTTGCTCTCTGCTCCCATCCAACGGATCCCGCACTTGCTCAGCTGTCTGCCCCCTCCCCACCTCCGACTGACCCGAGCAACACCGGGTATTTTTGCTAGTTTATAAAATAAAAGATGTGCCAGCACTCCAGCTCATAACTGATAACATTCATAATTGCAGCAAGCCCAGAGTGCTGGGCTATGTATTGCCAAGCCTTGAGGTGCCAGGGCTCAGTCCTGGTAAGCCCTGGCACAAAATTAAGCACTGTCTGGAATATATGTAGCCCACCAGATGATTCCATACAGTTTTTAATCAGACTGCTCGCTGCACTTACCTTATAGATAGTATT
This sequence comes from Sternotherus odoratus, assembly GCA_032164245.1. Taxonomy (NCBI): domain Eukaryota; kingdom Metazoa; phylum Chordata; order Testudines; family Kinosternidae; genus Sternotherus; species Sternotherus odoratus. The sequence continues at coordinate 100,820,121 of JAVMKO010000001.1, read as the reverse complement.
AATAATGGGATGGAATGTTTTGACAATGCTGAATCCATATAGACAAATCCCCGCCCCCCCAAACAAGGTTAAGGTTCTAAAATCTCTTGATGCAGAGAAAGAGTTGATGGATTCAGGGCAAATATATCTGGAATAAGTTTACACCTGAATGGTATATTATATAATTTTATAATATGCTGTATCCAAATATCCTTAGCTTTATCAAATCGATGTCGACTGTAGCACCAGTTGCTTGGTAATATGATTATCCTTAAGTTTTGTTATTAATCACTCTACTACATGATGAAGAATGCAAATAGTTTATAAAGGAGTGTTATTTAAATTTTTTTTCCCATATCTGACCAATAATCCAAGTCCCAAAATAATTTACACACAGGAGTCCATATAAAAAAAAATGTATGTACTCACACAACAATGTAAAATTGTGTCTGCTCCTGATAATACCTTTGACATTAATCACTGATTATTTTGAATATTGGTTTCCAAAATAAAATGAGATATGGGGAAACAGGATATCACTGTTGGGCATTTGTACACAAAGAAACCAGTTCAGCTATTGACCAAAAAACCAACCAGACCAAAACAGAAGTCAGCTATACCTATTCCAGCCTGACAAATATTTTTAACAATAAGCCCCTGATCCAGGCAATTCTCACATACATCAATAACTTTACTCAACGTAGATAGGCGCAATGAACCAAACAGGACTACACATGTCAGTAAAGTTAAACACATGTGGAGGTGTTTGAAGAATTGAGATTGAACGGCCTAATCCATTTACCATTACAATCAATAAGAGTCTTCCCATTGAGTTCAGAGAGTGTTGGATTAGGCCCTGTCTGAAAAAGTAGCGGAAAAACTATATTTTTAACCAAATGGACTGAATTGCATTGAAGACTTACATTATTAGTACACTAACTCTGTTTTAGAAATAAAACCTGGCTAGAGTGAATGAATGTAGGGTGACCAGATGTCCCAATTTTATAGGGACAGTCCAGATTTTGAGGGCTTTTTCTTATATAGGCACCTATTACCTCCTGCCCCCTATCCTGATATTTTACACTTGCTATCTGGTCATCCTAAATGCATTACTGACTCCAATCTGGCCAAATGTTTTTGCCTATATAATATCTTACAATCATACTTTATCAGTAGTGTTGCCTGTCATTTCCACAGTCAGCTGTTATATGTTTGACTTTTTGATCAGCATGAAGTGTTTAATTAAAAGGTTCCTGAAGCCCATTTTGAAGATATGAATAGATTTATACTTCAATCATGTCTTCAAAATGCCTAACAAGTTGGGCACAAGAGTTTCCTTCTAAATTAAATAAAATTATGTGGGGACATTATCAAGTTCTACTCCTTTCTATATTTTGAAGTTTAATTTCTTCAATTGTTTCTTTGATAGTGCAAGTTTTTACAGACAGAACTCAATTTGGAGGAGTTTCTCAAAGATAATTTTGAGCTTCATTTTTTGATATCCAAAGGAAGAAATTCTAATTAATTCTGCTTCCCCTCAACACTTGGATTGGATATATGGGTGAGGAGAGTTTCCAACAGTGATCAAAAGTCCAACTGTTGATTTTAAATGTATTTATAGGGAGGGGCTAGTTTAACCATAACAACCTTGGGAAACAATCAAGGAAACCCTTGGTAACTTCACAAGGATGTTTGTGGTTATTCCTTCTTGGAGAGTGGCCAAGAACTAATGTGAAAACAAGAAGATGCAAAGTAACAGACAGTTACAAAAAATAACAGAAGCCAGCAGAGAGAGGCTCAAGCAGCAATGTTCAGATTCAGATACACCGTACCAAAACTTCACAGCTCTTTGGACCTGGGGTTCATTCAGGCATATGTCTGGTAAACAGGTATATGTTGAATAACCAAGCCCTTTATTAATATGGGTCTGAAGCATGTGCTTAATGCTTTTGCTGAATAAGGATGGGGTTGCTCATGTGCTTAAAGTTATGCATGTTTAAGTGTGTTGCTGAATCAGGACTTTTGAAATTAACATTAGGAAGTAGGAAGAAAATATGAAAAATAGTATTAAATGACATGAAAAATAAAAACTGGTCACAATATATATAATTACATTTATACTTTTTTTTTTGTAGTGGTCATTGCTGTTTGCTGTGAGTGTCACCCAGGTTTTCCCATTAGTCTACAAAGATTCTTTATATCTGTGTTCCTGTAACAGTCTTTTGCAATTCTGATTTTTTACTAAAAATCAATGAACATCATATGAGAAAAAATAAAGGGGCTGAACTAAGACATTAAGTCAATGAAAAATGGATAATTAAACTGAGTAAGTGCACTAAGAAAGAAAAAATAACTACTTGTTAAAAAACTATATTGAGACCCTGAAAGAATAAAAGCTGGCTATTGCCTGCCTAACCACTGAAATCCAGCTTGGCAGTTTATCAATATATGTCATGTAGCCTTCAGAAATGAATACATTTTTTTATGATACATGGGCATGATACATCACTTATACATGAGGAGATTTCATCAGCAGCTTCCAGTGAATCCAGCCTTATAACACCTTAACAACCTTATCACACTCCTTGGGTCATTGAGGGGCACCTACTGCAGTCTAAGTGCTCCTAAATCCACAGGGCAACCCTGCCCACGTAACCAGGAGTCTTCCTAATACTAAATTAAGCCCAAGAGTCTGTCTGTATGTGAAGTAGATGGAGATTACTGACTTACCATACTCCAAGTCTTTTCAGTATAGTTCCTGATTCATTACCCCTGGGAAGGGTGAAGTGTTGCAGTACAGAACTTTTAAGAGCTCACCCTGGAGCTCTGTGGAATCTTTCTGGCCCAGCCAGTATGCGGTCTCCTAGAAGGCATGGGAAATTGGTGCATGAACTTCTTGAGGGTAGTTTCTCTGAAGGTCGGCAGATGATTGACAGGGCTGGAGAGGTAGGGCTGCTTTGCCCACAGCAGCTCTTTAAACACTTTGTCCTAAAACATACCTACAAAATGACATTTGTTGAGAAAGTTGGGGAACCTTTGAAGTCTTCTAGAACTGAGAAGTCTTTAAGGAACTATGGCAATTCACAAAAGTTCTACTGAATTTTACACTAGGCCTGAATATGGTCCCCTAACTCCAAAAATGGCGACACACCTGTAAGAGTGGAGTACTCTCTCCAAAAGTGAACAAAAAACCTGTCATTTCATTGGTATTCAAAATAAAGACTATCACAAACCATGGCAATCACTGGACAGTTTCCCTTCTCAGTGTAGTTAATAAAATACTATTGAAAACTTTAGCCACTCTCTTAAATATAGGACTCTAATTTTAACAGGCATTTATCAGTCAGACAACCGGTACAAGCAGCAGGCACATGAAGATATTTATGATATGGATGGGATAATCAAGATATGAAGCAGAATCCATGTCCACCTCCTATGATGTCAAACATTTTTGAAAAGGATGAAGGGCATTAAAATTATTTTAGAGAAATATAGTTCTGGTTTCAGATTTAGAACATATATTTTATCCTGTATAACAGTGGTCCAGAGAGGCAATGCCAAATTAGGTTCTTGGTTATACCAGTGCTTTTACTTTATATGAAAGAATCTAAACAACATGGTTGTGCTTGATTTTTTGCTAACATCAGTATTAGTGGAGTCATTACCAATAGCACTCGGGAAAAAATTATTCTAGAAATTGGGCACAAGATGCCTAAAATTAGCTTATATGCTAATGCTTATAATTATTGTTATTATTATTGGTTAAAGATCTAAATATCTCCATGCTGATCACAAGAGTAGTTACAAATCATTTTGGTAAAACAACTAATGTTTACAGCTGGTCGGAAATTGTTTTTCCCTCATGAAAAATGTTAAACAGAACATTTTCATTTTTGTTTATTGTTAGCAGAAAGACTTTGTATTGCCCATTATTGGAAAAACATAACTTCCTCTCCAAGGGGATTGCGGTACAGTAAAATATGGACTGTCCTTGTAATGGAAAAGCTTTCACACTAAGTGTGTCTACAAGATAAGTGCCATAAAGAGGATAAGAATTAAAAAAATTGGTCACCCTGTTTTTGTGTACTCAGAGGAGGAGTGCTCCCCAGCCAGCAAGCCAGAATCTAGCCAGGGTCTTTGACTATTAACGTGACCCTGAATAAGAAATAAGTAAAGTATGATGTGGTAATGCTGACATTTTATTTTAACTTTGCCTTAAATAAATAGATTTTCAAAATTAAATTACTTATGTTTTATATTTTTTCCCATAGAATTTTGGGGGTTTTGACAAAAATGGACATTTTTCCATAAATACTTCCATTCAGTTGAAAATCGATTTTTCTATCAACATTTTTTTTTGGGGGGGGGGGGGCAGAGGAGGACAGAAATTTTTCTACCAGCTCCACCATTTTGCTAAAATAGAAGAGTGGTTCTCAAACTTTTGTACTGGTGATCCCTTTCACATAGCAAATCTCGGAATGCGACTCCCCCTTATAAACTAAAAACACTTTATCTATTTAACACCATTATAAATGCTAGAGGCAAAGCGGGATTTGGGGTGGAGGGTGATAGCCCCCATGCAATACCCTCGTGACCTCCCCGTGGGGTCCCGACCCCCAGTTTGAGAACCCCTGAAATAGAACAACTATGACAAATTATCAAAAAGGGACGAAAGCTAAGCTAACCACTGGAACCAAAAACAAAGAGCCAACAAGCTTCTAATCAGTTAATAATTCTCTCACACACTCCAGTGTTAGCATATCCCAACTGTAATTTACCATTCAAATGATGTACGGATGCCAGTAATTCAAGGATTATGCACAGTTCTTGCACAAGAACAACAAGGAATTGAACGTGTAATTGCATTTGTTAGTCAAGGTTTGAAAGGTTAGAAAGAAACACTGACACTTAAATTTGGATAGTAGCACTGTCACCACGAAATTCAATAGTTATTTGGTTTATGGTATTATTACAGTCCTTTTACAGATAGAAACCTATTAAGCCACCTTAATTCAACTAATCACAGTGGGAGTCACGAGGGCTTCTCACCTGTCATCGTGATGAGAGTGGGATAAGGATCTTTCTCAATCTTTTTATATGAATGAGTTAGATTAACAAATTGCACATTCAACATCATATTTTATTTAGGTAGGAAATATGTTAGTGTTGGTGGGGAAATAGAAAATGATGAGCAAAGGGAATCTGAAATGCCACCACACACACACTGCCTATGCTCAATAGGACAAGGATACTGATATGACACAAGAGGAGCATCATTGGTTCTAGAGGAACATATTTATTAGACATAGATCCAGGCCTTGAGTCCATTGAGACTATGGAAAAGAGATTCCAGGGAATGAGACCAAAGAGGAGCAACATAGGTTATTAAGCTCTTATTATAGAATTATATGATCAGAGAACAGGAAAAGGGTCTGGAAACCCTTTAGTCCCTTGATGCATCCCATCCATTATTCATCCTATTTAGCAGTAAATAATGGATATTTAAAAGATTAATTATAAGGAAACATTAAAAAATTTAAAATGTGTATGTGTGTAGTCTTATTGTGTGATGCCCTTGTAAGTGAGGTGGGTATATTAAAGGGAAGATGCACCTTGTGAAAATCACGAGGGCACTTCCAAAGAGTACACCACATCCTTTGGGAGAAGGAGGAAGTCAGCTGCGTATGCTGTGTACTCAAACACATTTGTTTTACAGTTTTGATTTCCTCATTGTCTGAGAACTCACAAGCTTGGTGACCTCTTAAAAAGAGAATCTGGCCTTCCATTGTTATGTCTATTGCCAAGTTCTCTCATACAATTATAAAATTTATTTTCAGCAGATGAGAAAAATGTACCAACTAGTAGAGCTGGGAGATTTTTTTTTTCAGTGAATAGTTTATTTGTGTAAGCAGTTTTGGGTCAGTTGAAACTGTTTCTGCATTCAGGTTGAGTTTGGGAAGTGGATTTGAATGAAAAACACAGGTGGAAATATCTGAAGATGAAATTCTTCTTCTGACCAGAAACTTCCCCCCCTCCCCCCTCCCTTTCTTGAGAACAACCACTAAATTGCCATTTCAGGTCAATCCAAAATGGAGCGGGGGATGGAAATCAGACTTTTTAGGTTTAGCCAACAAACCAAAAAATCCATTATTTGTCAAGCTCTAATTAGTTATTGGTAAAAAAAATGCATTCATATAAATGTATTTCCTGCCTTGGTTCTATATACTGTAGTTATATCCAGGGAGATCGTTTCAGCATAGGGCCAGGGCCATAAGTAATTTTTACAGTGGTTGTGAAGAGGGATTGGATGAAAACTGATTTTTTTAACAGTTTTATCCAAAGGACTTTCAACTGTTAAAAGCACAGCTTCAGTACATCACTTCTGTATATATTGTACTTCCAGAATACAGTGCAACAGATTTTTTGTGTGGGGACAGACTCTTGTTTACAGGATACAGTGCAAAGAGCTAAGCTACAATAATGACCACATTAAAACGAACAATGAATTACACACACATGTTTTGATTCCAACATACTGGGAGCCAAATTCTAGCTCCATTCCAAATATGCATCCTCATTGAAGTAAATGGGATTACATATATGGACGGAGGATAAAATCTGGCCCTGCAGATGCAGCATACATAAAAAGGCTCCTGAGTTTGTCATGTGCCAGTTTGAGACGGGGAGAAAATTATTCTCATATCTGGGTGTAGCAGAGCAGCGACTCACCCCTGCAGCGCCTCCTGCTGGCCATCCAGGGAATCCAGTCTTTCCAGCTCTGGAGTGCCCTCTACAAGCTGGTGTCCCGCTTGCCCCATGTCCCTTCCTGGACCACAGTGCCCTCTTCCCTGGGTGCTGCACCCCTGCAGTACCCTCACAGTCTAGCTCTGGGCCTCCCTCCCTGGGGAACCCCCAACCCTCTGAGCCCCACCTTGCCTCAGTCTAGGCTACTGCCAGTCACCATCAAGCCCCCACCCCCTGGGGCAGACTACAGTGTAACAGCCAGTCATCATAGGGAAGGAGGGTTTGGCCTGCTGCCTCTGCCTACCCATGGGCTGCCCCCTGCAACCCCAGTACCCCTTGGCCAAAGACTAGGCCATGCAGCCTGGGGAGGTGCCAGCCTTGAGCTCCTCAGCTCCCCCCCAGGCCTGCTCCACTCCAGGTACCTTAAGCTTCCCAGCAGCCAGTCCAGTCTGCCTCCACAGCTAGAGGAGGAGACTCTCTCTGACTCTGCACCAAACTCTCAGCCCTCTTATAAGGGCCAGCTGGGCTCTAATTGACCCAGCCACAGCTGTGGCTGCTCTGCCCAATCAGCCTGGGAGCTGCTTGCCCCCAGCCACAGCCGTTTACCCAGGAGGGGGGCAGCCACCCCACTACACTGGGCAAACAGGGAAAGAAGGAATCACTGAGTTTGTGCAGAGAGAAAATGTAAAGCAATGACCTGTTACATGGGTAATTTTGAAGATTGGATGAACTCTACAGACAAAGCTCCCCATGGAACCACGGGTACAATAGTTTAAGAATAAATGGTTGTCGTGATATAAGCTTTTTTTCTTACATTTTATTACTAGAAATGTGTTCAATTAGTATCTGGATCCAAGTGTTCCAATGTTCAGGGATGTTCCATCTCAGGTTTTAGTTCAGGCCATACAGAGATACAGACCAGTCACAAAGTATGGATATGTATTTGGATCAGAACTTTCTAAGGTCAGGGGATAGTCCAATCTGGGATTTTAATTTGAGCCCATCTCCAGTTATTATTAAACTGTCATCTTGATCAGGTTGGTAATGTACAACTCTACAATCCCTATGCCACATATTTTTAAAACCAAACTTCTCATTCTTGCCTTGAACCTTTTGCTGGAAACTCAGCACTTCAGGATGAAAAGCTGTTTTTACTCTGAAGCTGCACAAGTCATATTCATCTAACTAATGGTTTGGTTTTTTTTAATATTTAAAAACTTTCTCGGAGGGGGGGGCAGGTTATCCCATAAGTGCCTATCACAGTGTTTCTTGCACCTTCCTCTGAAACCTCTGGCAATGGCTACTGTCAGAGGCAGGACGCTGGATTGGATGGACTGCATTTCTGGCATCTGACAGTGGCTGTTGCCAGATGTTTGAGAGGAGATGCATTCTTGTTTCTAAAATCCCACCCAGAGTAAATTCACTATAAAAAACAAACTGCATTTACTGTCAGAAATGGGGAAGTTTCACCCTCAGCCTAAATTACTCACAAACCAAAAATTGCTAGTTTTGTACAACTCTGGTGCCAGCTACAAAATACCCTATTGCTACTTAATTCTATCAACGTGCAGCAGGAGAATTCATGCTGTTTGTAGTTACCGTAATAACAACTTACTCCTGCGGAAAAGCAGCTGTGTGCTGGCACTCAGACCCCTTGTCACTTGCTGCTGCTCACTGGTGTTAGCACAAAATGTGACAGGGTCATGGTACAAAGTGAAGCTGCCTCATTAGCATCTCTTAACTGAAAAAGGATAAGACTTAAAATGAATCCATCTGTTTTCAGTATTGCTTTGTTTATGCTTTCTAATGTCAGGTTTTTGGCAGTCCTAGCCCCTATTTATTCATCAGTGTTGTCACATATCCATTCATCTAGTCACAGAATTTTGAATAGGAGTATTCACTTCCTTAGGCAAAATCCCCTTTGGATATTTGCTTGCATCCCTGGGTATAAGTGCCAAACATTTATTTGCAAGTAAAATCTTTAAATGGGGTCATGTGGAGGTGAGGGGGGTTGGGAGGGAAAAGGAACAAGGCAAATTTGAGGGGAGATCGATGGATTTTCCTATACCATGACCACCCTCTTAAATGCTGGGCCCACCTTCATTCCATCTAGACTGGACCCCTTCTCATGGGGAAGAACATGACCTCCTGCTACCAACCTTTATGGTAGTATTCATTCAGCCACCTACAAAGCTTTCCCTTGTGATCTATAGAAATGGAGGTTGCTCATCTGTAACTGGAGACTCTTTGAGATGTGTGATCCATATCTGTATTCCACACATAGGTAGGCATGTGTCTATGCGCCCGAGACTAGATTTGTAGCAAGTTGTATCTGTTGGTCCATGTCTGTGCAGTTGATCTTCTTGGGTTCTGATCCAAGGGTGTAAGATGCAGTGCAGACCGACACCTCTCCAGTTCCTGTTCCTAACACGAATCCAGTCATGATCCACAGCAGAGAGGAAGGAGGGCGAATAGTGGAATACAGATAGGGACCACACATTTCAAAAAACCTGCCAATTACAGGTAAGGAACCTCCATTTCTTCTTTGGGCTCTGATCCCTCTGTCTTCCACATGTGGGTGATCGGTAAGAAATTTTCAGATAGGAGTGAAGTGCAAGGATTCAGATGGTAAAGAAGGGTGCACTGCTGTCCTAGCAGCTGCATTTGTAGAAGAAGCCTGGACACTGCGCTTCATGAAGGTGTGGATAGATCACCAAGTAGCCATCTTACAAATGTCCAGTGTAGATACATCTCAGTGATGGTGCTAAAATCACCTGCACTCTGATGAAATGGGCTCTCACCCCATCTGGGGAAGGCAGATGTGCTAACTGCTAGCGAACCAGGATATAACCAGAAATACACTTGGAGTGTCTCTGGGAGGATAATGCTTGTCCTCATGTTCATTTTACTATAACAGATAGAAAAATGACTAGACTAATTGGTTTTATACTCTGCACATAGAACACCAAAGCTCGTCTGGCGTCAAGAGAGTGAAGTCTCCTCTCTTCCTCTAATGCATGAGAGTTAGGAAATAACAGTAAGTGAATAGGTTGGTTCATGTGAAATTTAGAAATAACTTCAGGGATTTCGAATGGACGTGAAGGGTAACCACCTGATGAAATATGGCACATGGATCTGCCATGAGGACTTCCAGTTCGCTCACCTTTTTAGCTGGTGTTCTGGCAACTAGGCAGGTCAATCTTCTTGGACAGACAAGACATGGCACAGGTGGACAGGGACGTCTAGTAATTATGGAAAGCACAAGATTAAGGTCCATTGTGGTGTTGATTTAATTATTGGTGGGAAGGCCCTAATGCCGTCTTTCAGGAATCCGACTTATTTGCTGAGAAAAAAAACAAACAGTATAGACTTCAACTGGAGGAGGGAAGGTGCCAATTGCCACTAGTTAAATAGAAAGGCCCAACTTCTTAAGGTTAAAGATATAGTTTAGACTAGAAGGAATACCCACAGATGGTGAAGGCAAATGGTTCTGTTGTGCCCAGGTGGAGAAACATCTCCATTTAAACCAGAAAATGTTCTCTGGTAGAACCTTTTTGCTTTGACTAAGAAGGATTTGAATGGTGTCTGAACACAAGTGCTCTGGGTCTGATGTCCATCTAAATACCAGACTGAGGTGGAAGGAGTCTGTATTGGGTGCTGGCTTTCTTGTTCACCTGAGTTAATAGATCAGGGAAGGGTCAGATGCTGACAGTAGGATGGATTGACATTTGCTGAAGGTCTGGGAACCAGGATTATCTGGGCCAGCTGGGTGCAATGAGAATGACTTGAGCTTTGTAATGACAAAGATTTTGCAGGACCTATGGCAGTAGTGGAATATGGAGGAAGGCACATCTTCTATCCTAGACAGACCACCTCAGAAGGGCATCACCCTGGGAGTCCCAGCCCAGAGCGGCTTTGGAGCAATATAGTGAGAGTTTCTTGTTTGTCTAGGAGACAAACAAGTCCCAGGATGGCATCCCCAATGAGTGAAAATCTCCTTCAGCACATAGTTGTGTATCTCCCATTCACAGTCTGGAGAAGTGCTTGCTGAGATTGTCCACCAGAAAACTCTATGCACCTGGTACATATATCCCTGAAAATGCTATGTCATTCCTGAGCACCTGTTCTCTAAGTTGTCTGCCTTTACACAGAGAAAGAGATTTTGCTCTACCCTGTTTAGGTAAAGTAGTCATCCTATTGTCTGACATTATCTGGATATGGTGAGACTGAATAAGTAGAAGAAAGTCATTGCAAGATAGACAGTCTGCTTTCAACTCCAGTAGACTGATATGCAGCCTGGCGTCTTGAAAGGTTCAGGAGCATTGTGCAGTATAACTGCCCTTGTGAGCTCCCCATCCTGTGAGGGGTGTGTCTATGATAATGCTTGTGTTGGGGTGTAATGAAAGGGATTCCCAGATGACCTTGTTCTGGTTTCATCCACTAGGCAAGAGATGCTTTGACCTTGGCGGGAATTGTTACCCTGGACTTCATGTTGTCCCTTTATGCTGAGTAAATGGACTGGAGCCAGGCTGGTAGGCAATGGAGGTGGAATCTGGCAAATGGTGTTTCATAAGTACATGAGGCCATATGGCCTAGGAAGGAAAAAGACCCAGGCTGTGGTCCAACATCTGAAGAAGAGCGGTCTTCTCAAGTTGTTCATAGTCTGGAATCTCTCCATAGGGAAGTTGCTGCAGTTGAGTCTATGGTCGCTCCTATAAAGTCTATGGTCAGAGTGGAATTTTCTTTGTTGACACAGATTCCCAAGGAAGCTTGTGGATGGAACAGGAATAGGGTCGCTGAGTAAACCTTCTCTCTGGATATGCCTACTAGAAGTCAGTTGTCCAGATATAGAAAGACAGTGTAGATGTTTTCTCTTATCTGGGCCACCACTACTGAGAAGACCTTTTGGAAGGCCCTCAGCAATGGAACCAATCCAAATGGGAGTACTCTGAATTGGTCCCACTTCTGTCCTACCATGAATCTGAGGAAACGTTTGTGGGGTGGATGAATGTCTACACGAAAGTACACGTTTTCCATTCAGAGAGTTACCCTTGTCAAAAGTAGGTCCTCAATGATAATTTGTACCATAAGAAACCCCAAGGGGCAGAGCCAAGACTTGCATCCCACGACCCTTGCGGTAGCTATTCCTCTCAAAGCAGTATCAGGAGCATACACTGCAGTCTGAAGAGATATTTTAGCCTGCCCACCATAATGAGGGCTTGGAATTGGACCCTGTCCTCAGAGGGAATTTGTTCTTAAAGTTAAAATATTTGGATTAGTTGGTTAAATCATACTTTGCTAACAAGGCCTGGCACCTAGCCATTCAAAACTGAAAGCTGGTGAAAGAAAATACCTTCTTCCCCACAAGGTTAAGGTGTTTAGCACCTTTGTCCATGGGTGTTACCTGGGGATGCTATAGTCTAAATCTCTCAGTAGCTGTTTCACTACCAGGGAGTTTGGTGCTGTGTGTGTAAAAACAAGAACTCTGCTCTCTTTTCTGGTACTCAATAAAACCTCTCAACCCTTTTTTAGAGTGAGGATGCAAGAAGCATAATTGGTTACATAATGGCCTTGTTCACTGGAACAACTACACGGCTAGGACCAGAAGGTCAAAGTAGGCAGACCCAGGGGTAACCCATGTGGATCTCTGCCTGAATTTAGTGTCTCTTATCCTGTGAGAGGTCAAACAGAGAAGCAAGAACTATTTCTCCTTGTGAGCATTTGTATATGACCTTCCCCCAGAGCTCAGACAGATGGGATGAGGGCTCTTGCATGTAACTTCTTCATGGTGGGTGGGTCAATATAAAAATCTTGTTATCTTAGATGATTCATTAAGTCTTGGTAATCCTTCTTGGTGGGGGGGGGGTGGGGGGGAGGGAGGACCACCCTTCCTGTCTGAGTTCACAAGTTCAGAGCAGGCATTTTCACAATTATAAAACAAATATGCTTTGCCATGTAGCATGGAATACAGACATTACCTGTGAGATTAATGCATGCAGCAACCTACAAGCATTTCATAGACACTAAACATATTGTTAAAGTAATACCTTTGAACAAAACTAACATACAGGGGAGCTGGCATGGTTCCCAACTATGAGTTTTTCAGTGCTTAGCTAATGCCTAAAGCATTGGCCAGAGCTGGCACTCCATTTACCAGCACCAATGGTGCCTTTAGTCAGCGATCTTGTCCCTTGTGGGGTCAGAGAGAGAAGGCGTGACAAATGCCACACTTAGTGAGGGGAGCTTCCTTAAGGCTCTAACGGCAACACGGGTGCTCATTACTCACAGAAAAGAAGTGGGGGGCAGGAGATTCAGTTCTTGAATTCTGAGAGTCTAGAAATCATCCTGGTGCACAGGGAGACTCCCCAAGGCAGCGAAAACTAAACTAGACTAAATACACTAACCCTAGGAATAACAAACAAACTATTTAGAGGTTCTGAAGGATAAACACAGAGCTCTGACCCAAGCCATGTGGTGGTAAGAAGGAAGTGGAAAGGTGGAGTTCCTCACTATCCATAATTCCCTCATATCAGAGCATGAAGAGATCAAATGTCCAGGTGTTGATCAACAGAAACTACTTCCTACAAATCTTCAGTGTCAGGTGCATGTAATACACATATGGACTGGAACTCCAAGAAACCCACATTGGGGGCCATGGATTGGGAAAGGAAGTGGATCTGTGAGACTCTCTCCTTCTTGCAAAGTGGGCCACACAATTAAAAAGTTTGGAAACCATTGCTGTTTGCCACTTGGAAGAGGCCACCAAAGCACTTCAAAGGCAACTGAGGTGAAAGTTGCATATTGGACTGGTACTATATGATCTTCTGTATTCTTTCAACAGATGTAACGAGTAGTGTGGGCTACTAAGGGAAGCCTTCAGTGTTCAGCCCTAATTGATGAAGGGACCTTCTGAAGGATGGCCCAAAGGTCACAGGGGGAATTATTGCATAGATTATCAGAGCTTCGGTAACTTCCCCAACAGGGATAGAAGACTGGCTATCACTAACCGTCATCAACACATTTGTCTCCTTCCTGAGAGGACAGGTTGCTCAGTTAGTTAAAAAAGAAAATATGCCAGGTCAGCTGCTGGTACTGGTAAAACTGCAACTAAAATACTGCAGTCACTTCTGAGCTTTTCAGTACCAGAAATGACCACATAAATGAGGAAGTTCAGGGAACATCAATCAATAATACGTCTGGCGGGATCCACTAATGTAGATGTTTGGTTTTTTTAAAAAAATCCTAATTCTGTGGTTTTTAATCAAGCAAAACTCACAATGGCATCAAGGAGAGTTTTTGTCTGATTAAGGACTGAAAACTTTGGGCCTAAATATTAATGTATTTGTACCTAACTGGCACCTATCTTCAGCTCTTAGCAACTCATATTGTTTAAACCCCCCCCCCCCCCATCCCCAAACACTTGAATTTTTGAACTACAAAATTATTAGCTAGCTAGCCAGTCACAGAGTTCTGCAGTTAATAGACCCCATCTCTTTCCTCCCAAAAAAAACTTTACTAAACCTCAAGATTCTGATATTCTACTGCAGTACACCAGCTACGCACTAGCGTAAACCCATCATACAAGATATTTAAGCTACAACCACACTGGTGAGAAATAAATTAGTAATGTTATTAGCAATGCTAAATAGGAATTAAGATATAAAGGGTATGTGTAGTGATGCGATGACTCACCCCTGCAGCGCCTCCTGCTGGGCATCAGGGAATTAGCTCTTTTTCAGCTGGAGAGCCCTCTGCAGCCCAGTGTATTGCCATTGCTGCCCCCCCCCATATACATCCTGTACCCCAGTGCCCCACTATCTGGGGTGCTTCCCCCGGCAGTACCCCCACACTTTCTCTGGGTATCCCCTCCCTGGGGAACCCCCAGCCCTCTAGCTCCACCTTCCCTCAGTCTATGGCTATGCAGTCATCATCTAGCCATGGGGTAGGCAACCTATGGCACGGGTGCCAAAGGCGGCACACGAGCTGATTTTCAGTGGCACTCACACTACCCAGGTTCTGGCCACTGGTCTGGGGGCCTCTGCATTTTAATTAAATTTTAAATGAAGCTTCTTAAACATTTTTAAAACCATATTTACTTTACATACAACAATAGTTTAGTTCTATATTATAGACTTATAGAAAGAGACCTTCTAAAAACATTCAAATGTATTACGGTCACGTGAAACCTTAAATTAAAGTGACTAAATGAAGACTTGGCACACCACTTCTGAAAGGCTGCTGATCCCTGATTCTAGCCCCTATTCTTTGGGGCAGACTGCAGTGTAAAAGCAACACGTCATAGGTGAGGGGTTTTTGGACCTGCTGCCTTTCCCTGCAGGGCAGTACCCTTTCAGACCTTTCTATCAGGCCACAGTCTGGAAGGATGCCAGGCCACAGCTCCCCAGCTCAGCCTGCCTCTTCCCCAGCACTGCTCCATCCCCAATACCCTTCGCTCCTTCAGACAGCTAGGTCCATTTCCCTCTAACCCTGGAGGGAGACTATTCTACAGCTCCTGGCTGCCAGCCCTTTTATAGGCCAGCTGTCACTTGATTGCGGTGTGGCCCAGCTGTGGCTGCTTCCCCAATCAACCTTCCTCAGCCACAGCCCTCAAGGGCTGCTTTTACCCCTTTTATTTTAGGAGCGGGGTAGTCATCCTGCTACTGTAAGTTATTTACATAATGTATACATAAATATATATGGATATTTCTGGGGGGGGGGAAGAATGGTCTCTATTTATTTTAATTTATGATATTATAAAAATAGTTTTACTTTTGCAGCCTTTCCATCTGAATCACAGATCATTTCAATGCTTTTACACTGGTGTAAGAGAGATATGAAGGCACAGAGATGCAGAATTGACACCTCCTACTTATACCCTCCTAAATATCTACATCTGGAGCAAATGAGAGCTAAGCAGAATATGATAAATGCACTCATATTAGATGGTTGAAAGGACGAAGGAGTGAAGACCACTGCTTACCTTTGTATGCAGAGGTATAACTAGGAAAAATGGGATAATTTAAGTAACACAACATCTAGGCTGAATATCAGGATTGACTACTTAACAGTTACACGTAAGCTGTGAAAGAGCATCTGTGGGAGAATGGCTGGAAGTCCATAGCTTGGGCATAGCTTGAAATGCAGCCTGGTCATAGAACTGGAAAATAATGCAGTAAATAATTTTGTCCTTGCTCTGGGGATGGCCTATGTGACCTACGAGGTATTTGCTTAAGTTGTTTCTGCAATCTTCCATTTTCTGGCATAGACTTAAAATTTTAAGAAATCATAAACAAAAACATAGAAGCAGCACAACAAAAGTCCCCTATTATATCCCTATTGTTAAATAGATTTTGTGGGAGGGTATTTCTGATGACAGCACAACCAAGTACAGTGAAACCTTGATTTAACGGACCTCCATTTAACGGACTTCGGATGCAACGGACAAATTTTTTCAGAAAGTCTGATGCATCCGAAATCAGTTTGTGGAGGATTCCACCGGGGTTTGAGCCGGGGGCAGGCTGCCGCCCGGCCCCCCAACACCATGCAGGGTATGTGGAGGGTCCCGGGAGCCGGGACCCTGCGGGCTCTCAGCCCGCACGCGGCAGCCGCCGCTGTTTGAGCCGGGGGTGGGCTGCCGCCCGGCCCCCAAACACCATTCACCCTCCTTGGAGGGTCCCGGGAACCGGGACCCTGCGGGCTCTCAGCCCGCGCGCCGCAGCCGCCGCCGTTTGAGCCGGGGGCAGGCGGGCGGACAGCTCCCGCCCGGGTCCCAGCAGCCGGGGACCCCGGCGGGCAGGCTGACGGTAAAACTGTGATATAACGGACTAATTCGGGCGAGGGGGTGTCCGTTAAATCCGAAAGTCCTGTTATTTAATAATTTAAAAAAATTAAATAACAGACTTTTGGCTTTAACGGACACCCCCTCGCCCGAATTAGTCCGTTAAATCGAGGTTTCACTGTAGTAAAAAATGCTATAAAATATATGATGCTATGTGACAGGTTCAAGTTCTTCTCAAATCATGTTGCTCCAATATCTCAGCAGCTGGAGCATTACAGCGGGTAAAATGTTTTATTATATTTATAGAAACTTGGTCCAGGATTCTGTCACTTTTGGACCCTGTAGCAGAGAGGCAAATCACCCCACGGCACCTCCAGCTGGTCCGTCTGGGAATTAGCTCAGTCCAGCCTCTGGAGCGCCCTCTGCAGGCTGATGCCCCGCTTGCTGCTGGCCCAGAGCCCCTCCCTGGACCCCGGTGCCTTCTTCCCTTGGGTGCTCCACCCCTGCAGTACCCCCTCAGGTCTTAGGGTCTCCCCTTCCTGGGGAACCCCCACCCTCTATCCCCACCTTGCCTCAGTCTAGGCAACTGCCAGTCACCCCTTGCTCTCATTCACTGAGGCAGACTGTAGTATAATTGCCACTCATCACTGGCAAGGAGGGTTTGGCCTGCTGCTTCTACCCAAGTAGCCATGGGCTACCCGCTGCAACCCCAGTACCCTTTGTTGGGCCTTCCCCTAGGCCCTGCAGCCTGGGGGTTTCTAGGCTAGAGCTTCCTCAGCTCCTCCTGCCTTGCCCCAGCCCTGCTTTACTCTACCTTGTCAAGCTCCCAGCAGCCAGGCCTATCTGCCTCTGCAGACAGAGGAGACTCTCCCTGAGCACCAAACTGAGCCCTTTTTATCAGGGCCAGCTGGGCCCTAATTGACCCAGCCTCAGCTGTGGCTGCTCTGCTCAGCCAGCCTGGGAGCTGCTTGCCCCCAGCTACAGCCCTTCCCAGGGCTGTTTTATTCCACTCTCTGCTGGAGTGGGGCAGCCGCCCCACTACAGACCTTTCATCCCTCTCCATTGTGGAGGGATTTGATCATATCATTTCCCTGCAGGAGTTCCCATCATCTATCCCTATGGGAGTGGTGGGAAAGTGAATACAGAGTTAATCTTAATCACACTCCCTACAATATTTAAAGATTTCTCATTGTGATAGCTGAGAAATGTCTCCCTTTAAACTGGAGAGGCTCCAGCTGCCCACTTTGTCTTTGTCCTCCTGGAAGACAGTTGACATAAAAATGTCACTTTCACCCTGTCCTCTACCCACCAGTCCCAATATTTTGTGAAGGTTTCTTGAAATACGCGCTCTTAAGGTTCATTTCTATTTTATATTACAAAGTCTTGTGTCTATTTTGTCAGATGCTACTGTAAATATACTGTACTTAGTTGCCTTCAGCTTTTTAATTATCTTCAGAAAGGTGTATTAAATGCAATAAAAATAGCAGCATAAATACAATATAAAGGCTGCAAGATCAAGAACTCAATAGTCAAAACATTTCAGAAATGAAAGGTGCTCTGCCATTGTTCACTGGGCCATGCCAGAGAGCCTGTATTTTTAGCTAATTGTAAATACTATGGAAAAAATGGTAATTAGAGAAATAGAAAATACTGTTGCCCCTTTTGGCCTGAGAGGTTAGACAAAATTCAGGGCCTTGCAGGATTGTTTTAGCTGGTACGAGAATCAGTCATCGGAATCAAGCTTATACTTGGTGGATTCTCATTTATTGACAAAATATGTACATAAAGTCCTGTTTCCATGATCACAGTAGAAACAAAAGGCAGCAGGCAGTTACCCTGCTCAGATATCTCCAATTGTGCCCCAGAAGCCCTGTCTCTTTGCTTCATCTCAGAGCCCCATTTACTCCTCCTCCTGGCTTTCTGTCTCTAGTCCACATAGTTTGCAGCTGATATCCTACACCTTAGTTAACAAAGTCCTGTGGCACCTTAAAGACTAACTATAAAGTTTTGAAGCATCAGCTTTCGTGGGCTAATACCCACTTTGTCGGATGCAAGCAGTGGAAGTGTTCACAAACAGGCAGTTATAGAAAAGTAGGTAAGAGCCAGGTGGGAGGTGAAAAGGTTAGTCCAATTAAGCTGAGCCAGCTTGTTATCTCCGATCAGGGAGTGTGGATTATTCTTCTAGCATTTGAATGGGGTGTGTGAACATGGAGAGACGAGAAAACAAGAAAGAAAACAACAGAACACCACTGGCCATCACCTACAGTCCTCAGTTAAAACCTCTGCAACGCATCATCAGTGACCTACAACCCATCCTGGACAATAATCCCTCACTTTCAAAGGCCTTGGGAGGAAGGCCAGTCCTGGCACACAGACAACCTGCCAACCTTAAACAAATTCTCACCAGCAACAGCACACTGCACCACAATAACTCCAACTCAGGAACCAATCCATGCAACAAACCTCGATGCCAACTCTGCCCACATATCTACACCAGCAACACCATCACAGGACCTAACCAGATCAACCATACCATCACTGGCTCATTCACCTGTACATCAACCAATGTCATATATGCCATTATATGCCACCAGTGTCCCTCTGCTATGTACATCGGCCAAACTGGACAGTCCCTACGAAAAAGGATAAATGCACACAAATCAGATATTAGGAATGGCAATATACAAAAACCTGTAGGGGAACACTTCAACCTGCCTGGACACTCTATTACAGATTTAAAAGTCACCATACTGCAGAAAAAAAACTTCGGGTCCAGACTGCAAAGGGAGACTGCAGAACTTCAATTCATTTGCAAATTCAGCACACACACACTGGGATTGAACCGAGATCTACAATGGTTGGCTCATTACAGACATTGTTTCTCGTCTCTCCATGTTCACACACCCCATTCAAATGCTAGATGTTTGTTTCAGCATAAATGGGCTATAGCCCACGAAAGCTTATGCTGAAATGAACTGGTTAGTCTCTAAGGTGCTACAAAGTCTTCCTAGTCTTATTTACGGATACAGATTAATACGGCTGCTAACCTTTAATGTTTCTTGATTTTTGAGTGATCTTGCAACATTAACATTGTATCAGCAATCATTTCATAGGTTTTTTAAGGGTAAGATATTAACTTTTCTTTAGTTTAGATTAAACACACCGGGAAATTTGGAAGCCATAAGCCTGCATACTTTACATTTACAAGACCTTCTGGCTTAAATTGAAGCCAATTTACTTTAAACTAATTTCCTGTGTACTTAAGTATACATATATGGGCTTAGTTAAGTATGCAGCCGTAAACTTATAGAATTTCTCTTACACATGTTCTGTACACAAATGTCAAACCTTTTATCTTTACTAAGTGAAACAGGGTTGCTGGGTGCAGTTGAGGTTGGTTTGGTTTGTTTTTGCTCAAACCAAGGAAATGCAATTATGACCATGTTGAGTTTAAAAGCTCAGCACATTTCATTATAGTCCTTTCTAAACAAACAAGTGGTCTTAAAATCAATCATTTAGAGCGGTCAAGCAATTAAAAAAATTAATCACGATTAATTGCGCAAATAGAATTGAAATATATTAAATATTTTGGGATTTTTTTACATTTTCAAATGCATTGATTTCTCTTACACAATACAAAGTGTACAGTGCTCACTTTATATTTATTTTTATAATATTTGCATTGTAAAAACAAAAGAAATGCATTAGGTGAATTGAAATGGGCTTTCTTTTATCACTTTTACAGCACAGATATTTGTAATAAAAAAACAACAAAGTGAGCACTGTACACTTTGTATTCGGTGTTGTAACAGAAATCAATGCATCCGAAAATGTAGAAAAACCATCCAAAATATTTAATACATTTCAATTGGTATTCTATTTTTTTAACAGTGCAATTAATCACAATTAATTTTTTAAATCAGTTAATTTGAGTGAATCACATGAGTTAATTGTGATTAATTGGCAGCCCTAATTTTTTTTTTTTAAAGTTTACAGATCATGAGCTCTCCTTTCCCTCCCCCACCCTCCCCATTCTTGCCAAACTCAAACATGGCTGGGAGGATTTTATTTTCACTTTCCAAAACTCTCCCCCTTTGGGCAGATACAAGACATGGAAAACTTCAGCCCAAAAGATCAATGTTCTGAAAAGTTCAAAGTACGTAAAACAAATATAGAAATAAATAGGGCTATAATTGAAGCAGCCAGATATCAACTATATTGTTATAGCAACTACAAGTTGTCAGATCCTTACATATCAGTCTCCAATACTTCAGCAGCGAACCTTGCACACACAACGAAGTCAATGGGTTTCTCTGTGGGTACAGGGATCTGTCTGTGTGGATCCATTTGCAAGACAGGTGCCTAAGTAATCCAATATACCTAGACAGATATACAAAAGCAACAAAGAGTCTTGTAGCACCTTATAGACAAACAGATGTTTTGGAGCATAAGTTTTCATGGGTGAAGACATTCATCTGATGAAAGCCCACGAAAACTTATGCTCCAAAACATCTGTTTGTCTATAAGGTGCTACCACACACTGTTGCTTCTGCAGATACTGACTAACATGTCTACTCCTCTGATACTAGACAGATATAGCATCAGCATGAGAGGAATTCATTAGAGAAAAAAAGTATGGTGTTTTATAGATGTTTTTCTTATCATTGCATCTAACTACAAAGTAGATTAAACACTTCAGGCTAAATTCTATCTTCAGTTACACCTTGGCAAGCCCTGGTGCTAAACAAACAAAAATGGTATCTTAAATAGAAATGAATACACACATACCATCTTGCCAGTCTAACTCTGTAGATTAGGACATAGCAGATGAACTCACTGTTGGAATGAAGAGAAATTAAAAAAAAAAAAAAAAAAATCAAAAAAGGTATTGAGAAGTTTTATTTAAAAAAATAGTTTATGAAGATTAGTTAAATTTCTGTTAAATTAACTTTTTTTAAAAAAAATCTTTATTATTGATTAGTAAATTACATTGATTGTTTTATGGCTCAAAATATTTTGAGTTCCACCTGGGCATATATTAGATTTAGGCTTACTTTCTGTTTAGGTTAACAAAATAGTTGATGTCAAAATGGGGAAACCTGTTAGACCAACAAGCAATTATAGCAGTGGTTCTCAAACTTTTTGTAGTGATGACCCCTTTCCCACACCAGGCCTCTAAGCGCAACCCCCCCCCCCCCCCTTGGAGCTCAGGAGGGCAGGGGTGTGGTGTGTGAGCCTGCAGCCCACTGTGGCAGGGGCTGGGATGGGGGGGGGGTTCCAGCAGCCCACCGCAGCAGGGGCCTGGGCCAGGTTGAGCACGTGGCAGTGCCGGCAGCCCACCGCAGCAGGAGCGAGGGCCTGGACCGGGCTCACGGGGCCACCAGCAGCCTGCTACAGCAGAAGCCGTGGCCGGGACTGGCCTTATGAGGGCACTGGCAGCCTACAGGAGCAGGGGCACAGCCCTATTTCTTTGATCATTTTTACAGTGCAAATATTTGTAATATATATGGAGATATGTCTATCTCCTAGAACTGGAAGGACCTTGAAAGGTCATAGAGTCCAGTCGCCTGCCTACACTAGCAGGACCAAGCACTGTACCCGGACAGATTTTTTTTTGCCCCAGATTCCTAAATGGCCCCCTCAAGGATTGAACTCAATCCTGGGTTTAGCAGGTCAATGTTCAAACCACTGAGCTACCCCCTCCCCCCCCCCCCCAATAAAAAGTAGCATAAAGTGAGCACGGTACACTTTGTATTTTGTGTTGTAATTGAAATCAATATTTTTGAAAATGTAGAAAAACATTCAAAGTATTTAATACATTTCATTTGATATTCTATTGTTCAGTGTGATTAATCGCTAATTTTTAAAATCATGATTACTTTTTTTAGTTAATCGCATGAGTTAACTGCAATTAAAATCAATAGCCCTACTTATTTTGTTTCAGAAGAAGCTTGTTATGTTTTGTTTCAAAACAATGTGAGTAATAGCAATGAGCTTTTAACAAGAAAGAAAAAGAATAGGCAATATAGGATTGTGCCCTCCGGGAAGGAGTGCAAAGAGGTACCAGCCTAGCTAGAGCTCCTGGAGGCCATGTGTCCAAGGCATGGACAGCACAGGTCAGAGTGTAGTGTATTACATTTAGCTGTAGCCCCCATCACCACAGCATCTGATTACCTCACAATATTCATAGCTTGCCTCACAGCACTTCTGCATGGTAGGGAAGTGCTATTATGCCCATTTTATAGATAGGGAACAAAGACACAGAGTCACACAGGAAGCCTGTGATGGAACAGGGAATTGAACATGCATCTCCCATGGACTAAGCTAACAATTTAATCACTTGACCTCCCTTACAGAATCTGATTACTCACTTTGTGTAGGAGAAATATTGCGGATCAGTGGAAGGGGTGGGCATTGCCTAGCTAAGGAAGCAATAGCTTGGAAAAGTCCTTGTGCTCATTAGGTAAAATTCAGCCCTCTGCAGAGGGCCAGCATAATGTCTATGCATCAAATGAGTCCCACTTAGATCTTCAGTACAGGCCAGAAATTGAGATTTTGTCTTGCTGCCCATGCAAAGGCTCAGGATGATCAAATTTCCTTGTACCGTTTCCCCTTTTCACCCCCACACGTAATACCAGATACCATCTGGTCCTGAATAGTTATATCAAAAAAGATAAAACCATAGGTACCTATGTAATTATTAAGAGATTCGTTGTAGCTGCTAGAATAGATCTGTGTAATCACATGTAATATCAGTCTAAGTCATGCTTCTAATCGGTGACATCTTTATAAAGGACTGGTCACAGTTTTTTTCTATAACTGAACTAAATGGTTTCCATCTGACTTCTGGGTTATTTTCATAATGAAAATGTGTTCAGACTCTGCATGGGCTTCATATAGTATGACTCACAACAGCATTACCTTATGGAGCAAATCCTGCTCAATTACTCCTTCAAGAAGTTGCACTTTGAAGTCATGGGCACTAAGTGTACAGGTAAATTCAGCAAAAGAGCCACAGATCTTCTCAAGGTTCTCATAGGTAGCTAGTTGTCCTACTTTTGGAAGGATTGCCCTACTTTTTAGTACAGCATTCTGCTTTCTGTCTCCCCTAAGGTAGGATAGCCAAATGTCCTACTTTTTGACATTAAATCCTACTTTTCTTTCCTCAGGAAAAACATAAGGTTACAATACACAGAGAATATGCAGAATATTTTCACAATGTACTTTTCAAAATTCATACTCTATAGACCTTTTGGATCTATGAGCACACTTTTTTGCACCAGACAACATTCAAAACTAGAATAGTTTTTACTTTTGCGGTGTCCATGAATTCAAATAATGGCCTTAACTCTGGACCCCACTCACCCAATTCGAAGTATTTTATAAAGTTTACTTCATTAACCCTAACAACACTCGTGAGGTAAAATCATATATTTTTGCAGCACAGGCAATCATGAAGCTAGAATTATCATTTATTTCCAGACATTGTCCTTTTCAGGCAAAGTTGAGATATGCTAGCAGGACAGCATGTGAAAGCTTCTAATCTCTGTCCCAACTATGGTTGTGCTGTTATAAAAGGAAGACTAGCCTCCACAGCTGTCAATCTGGCACCTTCTACAAGCATTAAAAGTTACAAAGAACAGCAGCAGCAAAAGGAAAAGTTTTACATAATAAATAGATGAAGAGAAAACATCCTTCCAGCTGGGGTTTTCCAAGATCTCTCATTGTTCTAGTTTAAAAAAGAAGCTTTAATAAGTTTAGTTTCCTTCATAAATCTGTTATGTAAATTTAAAGCAATTAAATTCATTTCTACATAACAAAAAGTGGTTTTGGCAGAATTCAGTAGTTTGTATCTCTGCATTAGGTTAGGATATCTTAGAGGGCTGTTTCCCCTCTGCTCCCATTTATAGCAGCTTTTTGTGCTCTGAAGAGGAATAATTTTAAATCTGGCATGAAACACCATGTGGTAGTATATGATTAAATCTTTAGATTTGGTGGCCACAGTTGTACATTCTAAATGGAAGTATTTGAATTTTGTATGCGAGTATGTGTTTTCTTGTTTACATATTCTTTCCTTCCAATGCATCTTTGTTCTGCAGCACAAGTCCCTTAGCTACACTGTATTCAGCATGGAGACCCTTCTCAGAGCACACAGTAGAACACAGGAATGATTGGAAAAGCTTACCCAACTGCACATCAGAAGTATGAAAATACCTCTTCCTTTTGAGAGCCACCCAAACAAACAGGCCTAGAGACAAAACTGGCCCTCACTTAATCTTATGAATTTGAATTCAGTGGGTCAAATTCATACCTGATATAACTCTGCTGACTTCAGTAAGATGTCACAGTCATAAGTGAAGGCAAAATTGGGCCTGAATTTTAACACGAACTCTGCATTTTACATAAAGGAGTCCTTCTCCATTAACCTGGATGGTATACCCATTTAAAAAATGAGCATTATGGATAGACTAGTTAATAGTGAAATAAGCTTCCTAGCATCATTTGTGCCCAACTTTGCCCACAACAATGAATTCCATTTGACATTTCACGTCAGATCTTAGCCAAGCTTAGACATTTCTGAAAAGTTTGGGGGGAAATCTGATATGACATTTGGGAGATAGGGAATTAAAAAAAAAAAAAAAAAAATAGTGCTCTTTCACTTTGACGATTTTCCATCTATTCTGGTCTCATCCCAGCTCCAGAATGGCATGGCCAAATTTGTTTATTCTGTTAACTTTCCCGAAGAGTGGTGTTTTTATATGGATTTTGAGGGGGAAGCTGTGTATAGTACTATCTAGGTATTAAGTGTGCTTTTCATTTACATAATGAAGTCTTTGTGGCGGAGGCATACATTACAAATACACATCATGTTAGAGGCCTACATAATACTGGCATCCATCCATTGCAGACTTCACAAAGTGCGTGGACCCTCAATAGCATTTTGTAATGTGTTCATGGCCAAATGCTCACTAAATTCTGGATGGCCAAGACATGGATGGCCCTTATTAAGGGAACGGGATACAGAATTCCAGCGTGTCCAGTCTGTGAGGAATGGAAGAGGGCAAACCACAGAGAGGACATTTTCCTGGTACAGGGAATGGGATAGAGGAAGCCATATGGGGGTGCATGGTGGAACTACTGTAAGGAATGGAGTCCATCCCAATTCAGCTAGCAGTGTCATCTGGGCTACTACCACTGGGCATTTCTTAAACATTTTTCAAAATGTAAGGAAATTCCCAGGTGAAAAAACACCCCCCACAAAAATTAGTGTTGTAGGAAATGTTTTAAAATAAAATGTTTGTGTGTTTGTCCCAGGATATTAGAGAGAAGGTAGGTGAGGTAATATCTTTTTCTTGAACCAAACCACTAACCCCCCCTTTCTTGTTATAGGACTGTGGAGTTGTTCACAGGCAACTTCACCTTGAATGGTCTCTTACAATATGTGTTAACTACCTACAGGAAACAATCTGTTCCACCTGGTATTTAGCTGTGACTCACTTTTCCAGACCTGAAGAAGAGCTCTGTGTAGTTCAAAAGCTTGTTTCTTTCACTAACAGAAGTTGGTCCAATACAAGACCCCCTTGTCTCTTTAAACGATTACATTTTAAAATGAAGCTACAGTCTGGAAACATGAGGAATACAAAGTTAAACTTCTTTTGAAAAGTAAATTATGGAAATATTAAATCCAAGTCACACCACAAACTGACTCTGCCCGTACGTATCTTGTTGTCCTCAAGCCTACTAGTAATTTAGAGACATTTATTTAATTAGTCCACAATAAGTACACTACTTTCCTGATGGCAAGGCAGTAATTGCACTGTGGTTTGCTATGACTAGCTAGAATTTTTTCTTATTAGTGTCCTCAGGGCTGGATTACCCTATAGGCAGACTAAGCACGGGCTTAGGGCACCAGCAAAGCAGGGGGCACCAAAAAAAAAAAAAGTTTTTTAAAAAATTGATATTTCAAAAAAGTTTTAAAACATGTTTGGGCAATGATCGTGTGTTGAAATCTCTTTCTAATACTCGCCGGGAGGCCATGCAGTAGCAACAAGTGCAATTCTGGAGTTCTACTCAAAGATTGTGGATGCATTAGAAAGCATAGCTGAAGACCAATCACAAAAAGGAAGAACCTGTACAAGAGGCAGAAAACATAAAATGGAGATATACCTCTCTCATAGAACTGGAAGGACCTTGAAAGATCATTGAGTCCAGTCCCCTACCTTCACTAGCAGGACCAAAGTACTGACAGATTTTTTTTGCCCCAGACCCCTAAATGGCCCTCTCAAGGATTGAATTCACAGCCCTAAGTTTAGCAAGCCAATGCACAAACCACTGAGCCAGCCCTCCCCTCTAGTGTAAAGAAGATGCAAGAGCTAGAGTTTGTACTCATGCTGACCATGTGGAATGAAATTTTACAACACTTTTACCACACAAGTAAAGTTCTCCAAGAAAAAGAATTGGATTTGAAAACATGTGAAGACCTCTGTCAATCATGACCAGACAACATACACACTTTGAGGAATGGTTTCAAAAAATCTGAAGACCTATCAAAAGATATCTTGCCTGATACTAACTACAAAAAAGCCTAGTCCCACAAGCAAATGATAGCAGTGCAACAGAAACAGCATTGAATCCTAGAGACAAATTTAGCATATTTACTAGGCTATAATTGATACACTTGAAGCTCATATGAAGAGGAGAGAAGTGTACAAAGTAGTATCAAGTAGATTCTCTTTTCTAAACTGCCTTAACTGCCCTCTTGCCAGTTAATGGGATCAGGTGCCTTCATTAGCCTAACAACCTTAACTAGTTAATTGGCAACAGATGTCTTGTTCCCTGGATAGCCAATCAAGGACCTGCACATCCCGAGGCTGATATACCTGCCTTCTAGCACGCTGTTATACCCTTCTGGTCTGATTCCGTCACAGTGCGCAAAGTTTAATGAAATGGGAAAAATGAAATTCAGTTACATTGATCTTCATGACACAATATTGAAAGACAGAATACAATGTGTATTTCCAAATGTAGAGATCGCACTAGCTATTTTTCTAACACTGATGGTTACTAACTGCTCCGCAGATCACTCTTTTCTCAGCTGAAAAAGATAAAAAACCCTTAGGGAACAAAAATGTGTTCTCTTTCCCTATTGTGCATGGAAGCAGACATGCTTCATCAAGTCAGCTTCGATGAACTTATTCAAAATTTTGCAATCAGAAAAATCTGGAAAGAAGCTATTTTAATTTCAGCATGCATGCAAGTTTGTCATTTTGAAAAATAAAATTTTATTTTACAGTAAAGTATTGTTTTTATTTTGAACAACATATGGGAGGGCACCAGAATCTTTTCAGTGCTTAGGGCCTCTAAAGGTCTTAATCTGGCCCTGCCAATTGGGGTATCGGGAGACATGTTTGGTTGCAGTCATGTGAATGGGACTCTGACCACAAAGAAAGGACTTAGAGCTTGTGAGGATGAAAGCGCAGAGATCTCTGCTAGGAAATATTAGGTAAACTGTTCAGCCTCAGTGCTGACAAGAGACTCCAAGTGGAATTAGAAAGTTTTCAGCTAAAGGACAAACTCGCCAGAAAGTTTAGAAATTAAAATACCAACCTTCTTTAAAAAACACTAAGTGAAATCAATTAAAATGAGATTAAATGGAATTTTTACAACTGCTGCTACTATTTATTCTATTTTTGCACTGCAGAAATATTTTAAGATAATTGTACAAGATTAGCAACAGTGTATTTATGTCAGTCTACTATTTATTTGTTGCTCTTATTTATATATCATCATTTTGTACTATTTATAATAAAGCATCATTTTTTACTACATGGCAACCTATTGTGGTAGTGATTTGTATTAAATACCTATTTAACCAAATCAAAAGCAAACAAAAAACAAGAGAACCAAAAAAACGCCTGTAGTTGTTCAGCCTTAAAGTCCGAACTCCAGAGAGTATTCATATTGTTGATGAAAAAAATATCATGTGACCCTCCCACCGATGTTAGTGCTTCAATTTGGGAACATACTTAAATATATTTAGGAATCAGTGTTCCACTTTACAGTACTTCCATATTAAAAAAAAAAAAAATAGTTACTGAATGATAATTAGTCTTCCCATTCTACCAGACCATGCACCACACCTGAACTCTGACTCCTCTTCCTCCACATTCCTTCTTCGCTCCTCCCTACCCCAAGCAAAATTGACATATTTTCAAATCTAGGGGAGGGAAGGCTTTGTTTTCTGTGCTCTTTGTTTGGGAGTGTGTCTGCTCTGGGGTTTCTAGAGGGACCAGACATCAATCCATATTTTCCACATCATTCTGAACCAGTAAGTCTAGCCAGGCAAGGCGTGTTAGACTATCTTTGTTTTCCCCACTTGTGAATCTGTCCTTTACAAAGGGAGGTTTTTAAATCACTTTTTTTTTTTAAATCTGTGATTTTGAAACTAAAGTCAGAGGAGATTCCTCTGTGTTGTTTTTGAATCTTTTGCTACTCTGTCTATCTACCATGTGAATTTTACAGAGGTGATTTTTCTTGTATTTTCTTTAAATTAAAATTCTTCTTTTAAGAATCTGACTGATTTTTTTCCCCATTGTTTTGAACATCCAGGGTTTTGGATCAGGCTCACCTGTAACAGTTGGAGAAGGGTTTATTAGCTCCCAAACAGGACCTTCTCCTGCCTCAGGACACTCCACTGAAATCTCACCTCGGCTCTGTACTATGATTCACCTCCAACAGAACAAACTGAACCGAGAGAGCTTGAAGCTTCTGCAGAAAATGAGCAAAAATTTCCCCTCCAATGCATAAATGAATGCCAGGCCATCGGCCGGACTCTGCCCGCTGGCCCTGCGGGATTATCCAAGTTACACTCTTATAGTCAATTCCTGTTAACTAAGTCACATTTATTAAAAAAAGAAAAGAGTTGGTTAAAACATCAACATACGCACAGATAATCTACACGGCCCAATGTCCATATTCAGGGAACCTGGGGATCTCAATCCTTAGGGCTCAGCGTTTCCCCTTCTTGAAACCCAAAGCAGATCTGAGATGAAGGATCCAGTCCCATAGTTTTATACAGTTCTAGGAGCCCTTTGGCCTCAAAGGAAGAGGCTTCACTTTCCTTCTCCCAAACAGCATGGCAATTAACACAGGATAATTTATCCTTTAAACACTTCACATACATGTTGCCACAACCTTCAAAGTGACATAGAGACAACAAAACTATTTCACTCAAATCTCTTCCTAAATACCAACACTCCTTTTTCATCTTTGTAGCAAAGCCCTAGTAAAGAGTACAGGGACATTTTTACCCAACTGATTTCAGGTGGTCTGTGTGCTTAGCATGTCTATTCTGCTTGTTTGAAAATTGTTAGTAAATAGAGGATAAGAATATTACTGTGGGAGGCTCTATCGGTGGCTAAAGATCCTGCCAACCCACAGAAAGATGCACCCTAAGCCCTAGGAATTGGGAAGGGTGGGTGTCTCTACCGTGTGAAAGGAAGAGAGAAATGTGTGTGGGTAACAGCCTGGCAGGCCTGTGGCAGCCTCCCTCTTGAACCAATTCCCACCCAGTCTGAGCCCCGCCTCCCGGTGGAGCCCCATGTGGGGTGCGTCCCGCCCTCGTGTCCACGACTACCTCTTGGAGTCCTGGTGCCAGAGTGGCAGCAGAGCGGCGATGCCCAGAGCTGCCTCCAGAGGTGCGAGGGGCCGATCTCACCTGTCCGGCCACTTCCCATGGTGGCCCTTGCACTGAGCCTGCCCTTTTCCTATGGGGCAGGGGGAACCAAAACATCCCCTGCTGTCCCTCAGCAGTGCACAGAGCCTGCCTGCACCTTCAATCTTGCAGGCTCTTCAAACTTTCAATCTAATCCAGGAGGAGGGTCTCCTGTGTTTGTCTTTTATTCCCCTGTAACTTTACCTCCATCCTGAATTTACAGCTTTTAAGCAGCGGATTCTTTTTTGGGACCCTGAAAATCACCCAGGGATTTAGTCTATGCTCACCTGTACCAGTTGGTGAGGATATTATTCTCAAGCCTCCCTAGGAAAGGAGATGAAGGGGCTTAGGGAAATATTTAGGGGGAATAGGAACCCCAAGTGATCCTTTCACTGAATCTTTGTCTAAATCACTTGATGGTGACTGCAATACGATCACAGCACAGGGAGGGATTTATGCCTTGGGGAAGTTTTTAACCTAAGCTGGTAGAAGTAAGCTTAGAGGGTCTTTCGTGTGGGTCCCCACATCTGTACCGCAAAGTTCGGAGTGGGGAGAGAACCTGACAGTCCCATATCCTCAAAGGTGTTTGAGCACCTCACTCCCATAATGGCTAAGTAGCTTGGAGGATCTGGGCCAATATAGCCCAAAAGATACAGCAAAAGCTCCTAGTGTAAACAGACCTACCCTGGCCAGGCATCAGAAAGGAAATGACCTGCACACTGAAATGTGCCGAGGTGCTATCCCCATATCAGTGTATAGAGTCCTTGGGGGTCTTCTTTTCATCTGGGGAGGTTTAAATGAATCTCCTAGGCAAAGGATTTTTCAAACTTGGTTTAGGGAGATGGATGGTTTTATAGTACACAAAAATAAAGAGCCTGTCATTTCAGAATTTGATCTACAAGAGACCAAAATGTCATCATCCAGTTATGAGGAAATAGGGAGGATTGACCTGGGAGAACTGCAGAGGAGTTTTACTGGGACTGTCTGCATTGGTAATGGTTTATCTGGGTGGGACTTCACTTGAGGGATGATACCAGTGCCTGGGAGGGGGTTGGGGCTAGGTGACAACTTTCCCCCCAGGAAATTGGACAAAGGTTACAGGAGAAGCAGAGGGTGTGGCTGGAGGAGACTGCTGGGGGAGAGGGGGGGGGTTCAGTTGGGAGCTGGCTGGGAAGCAGAGGGAACCCCAGGATTGGGGCCTAAGATCCCTGCCCCCCCCCCCCAGGTGGACCTGACCTAGAGGGCCCTATTGTCTGTACCCACAAGCTCTGTTTTGGACTGTGTACCTAATAAGCCTTCTGTTTTACTGGAGCAGTGAGTCATGGTGAATTACAGGAAGTGGGGGGTGAAAGGCCCTGATTCCCAGACCTTTCCTGACCCCACTACCTTTAACTTTCAGTCTTACTCGAGGTGCACAGAAATTCTGTTCTTTATTGCCCCTGAAGAAATACCCATATACCTCCTACATAGTGTGTTTGAATCTTCAGTGATAATAATCACCCTAGATTAGAGAGCTGGAAATAAGTGTTTGCAGAGGACCTAAACAAATCTACAGCTGTAACTTGAGTGCCCTGGTGCCGACAGGGAGTTTGGGCTGCAGGTGGCTCTGGCCAAGAGGAGGGCCACGCAGGAAAAGATCTTTCTACCCTAGGGGCATCTGTTCCAACACCCTCTCCCACCTTCCTCCCCAGAGGGAATGCACGCAAACACCCAGGAAATATTTATTTCCACAGGGATGAAAGAAGCAGTAAAACATGATTGCATTCAGCAGAAGGACCCACTACTACCACCATGAGAAAGTGCAGGGGGTGGGGAGGGGAGGAAGAGAAGAATAGAAGTTTTGTAGAGGATTTTGGTATTGAACACCCTCCCTCCCCCAAAACGAAACACACACAACTGAGTTCATTCAGATCTGGAATCATTTCAAAAATTGTGAAATTCTCTGTGAAATAGAATTACTGCATTTCTTTCCAGATATGCATGATAACTCTGACTGAGGTATTCTAGAATGGTACTTTGCTGAATTAGAGCCATCATCATCATCCCTTCAGATTTCAGGTCTCTCATACCCAGACATTCATCCTCTAAGGTAGTGAGCTGGTGAAAAAGGAATATTTAAGAAGGCATATGATTACAGGGAAATTTTAATTACACTGTTTGGAGGGAGTAGCTAAATCCAGGCTAATGAAACAGTAATTTAGACATACATGTGCACCTGGTTGGATAGTCTCTACACTATGCTGTTCAAGGCTTGGCATTTATACCTGGGAATGGGAAAAGTTCTGATCTTAGGATCCCACATTCCTTCTGCCTTTGAACATAATTAGGACACTGACAAACCTTTAGCATCAGATTTTCAAAGTCTGGACACTTCCCTAAAGCACCCCAATGGGAACTGAGCTCTTGAAAATTTGGCAACAAGCAATCAATCCTGCTACAGCACACACACCTTTAGTATCTTATTAAGAAAGTTTCCCACTGAAATCAGGGGGATGACTCAGGGAATGCAAGTACTGCTCAGTGAAAATAAAAGGAGAGGTGAACTATCCATTAATGGATAGAATGTGTTTTTTCTAGTTCGGAGTTGATTTCTTGTTCCAAGGCAGCACACTCTACATAGAATATAAAAACCCACAACCAAATTTGGGCTTGGCCGGGAGTTAAGTGAATTCAAATCTTAGCAGCATACTTATTTATTACTTACCAGCAATACTTATCCCATCCAAAAAATAAAAGTTTCAAGTAGACAATCTGATTTCATTTTGCATAAAAATTTCTTCCAAAAGGACTTGTGGAATATGGAAGTAAAGATTCCAAAAAAAGCAAGTGCAACCTGGAGTGATTTACACTCCCCCCCTTAACCTTATATCCAACATGGACAAAGTAAAAGTCACTCCATGTTAACTTGCTGCTTAAAGAATCCCTTCTGCAGCTAAGGGTCTGGCAGAACATGTACTCACACAATAGAGAAGTGGCCATGGACAGTCAGTTACTGTTTACCAGAAGTGCCATCACCTGTGGCAATAGAGAGAGTGGACAAGGAAAACTACAAAAATCCAGTTGTTTTCAGATATGCTACAGTTAAAGTAATGCAACAGGGTTTAGTCACCACACTGCACAACCTCAGGGCATCCCAGTGTCCTTGTGGGGTAGCAGCCCTTGTCAACAGTCAGTCTGGGGCTGTGGTGGTTTCTTTCAGATGACTCATCCCTCCAGCCAGAGAACAATCTTTAGCCCATTCCTTCCAGAGTCAGTTAGCCAAACTATTTAGTTCAAACTCTCTGAACAAAAATAAAAAGCTTCTGCTCTCCCCCCAGCCTTACAGCCCCCTTGCTGGACTCAGCTACCCCTGTACACCCCTTCCTTGGGGCTGAGAGGTGAATCCAGTCCCAGCCTCAATTCTAGGTTACAGCCCAGGGCCCAGTACTGCACAGCTAAGTCAAACCCTCCACCCACATTGGGCTGGCACCTTCCTTACCTCTTGACTTTCCTTCTAGGTCTCCCAGTTTGTCCTCTGGGTGCTCACTTAAGCCCCTGCAGGCACCTTTTGACTCTCTGCATTCTCTTGCCTCTGGCTCTTCCTCAGCTGGACCCACTCAGGAGTTAAACCGGCAATCACCTAATTTCTCTCAGGTGGGGCCCATTCTGTAATCAGGGTTGGTGGAGTCAGACACTCTCTCATTATCTCAGGGCACTGGATGATCTCGGAGTGCTGATCTCTCTCTCTCTCAATGTTATTGTCAGGCTCTGGCTCTGGCCCTCTTGCACCAGTCACTGTAACTGATTTCTACTCTGGGTTCTCTTGTTTCTTCTAATGATACTGGGCCAGCCAATGGTGCCATGCTGCATTCCCTGAGTGGGGGATCTGGCTCGTTGTTATCCTGTTGGGCCCGATTCTGCCACCCTTATGGTAATTAGTACAATACCCCACAAGCCAGCTCCACTGAAATCAGTGTTAGTAGAGTGAGGTATTACTCCATGTAGGGCAGGGGTCTCAAACTCAAATGACCATGAGGGCCGCATGAGGACTAGTGCACTGGCCCGAGGGCCGCACCACTAACACACACCCTGCCCTCGCTGCCCCGGCTCCGCCCCCACTCCACCCCTTCCAAGAGGTCCCACCCCTGCCCCACCTCCTCCTCTGAGCACGCAGCTCCCCATTCCCTCCTGGAAAGCGCTAGGCACCACCAACAGCTGTTTGGCAAACAAAGCAAGAGCAATATAGGAAGTCCAGAGCTAGAAACACGCACGGCCCAGCCAGGCAGCAGAGAAACCTCCACTTCTGGCCCCTCCATCCTGCAAACTGCTATGGGGGAACCGGGGGGGAAGGGGGACGCCAGAAAGCTTGGCGAGCCACAGGGAAGGGCTTTGCGGGCCACATGTGGCCCCCGGGCCGCATGTTTGAGACCCCTGATGTAGGGGGTGGCAGAATCTTGACTGGTATGTCTAACTCTTCTTTGTACATCTAGCAATGTAAATTAAAGGCTGTTTTCTAAATACTACATTTTGAAAAGCAGATTTTCTCCCTGCCTGATGCAGCTGACATCTTGTCCTTAAGATGCAGCATGTTTCATTCACTGGGTTTTCTCTGTCTTTGAAAATTTCTATTTGTTCAGTCTTTGGGCCCAGTTCTGAGAAGTGCTGAGCACTAGTTCAGTGGAAGATCAGGGTGCTCAGTACCTTGCAGGAAATGCTTAGTGCTTCTGCTTGTATTCTGGTTTGGTATATAAACAGAGGGTAGGACAGCACATGTGACTTAATATAGCAGTTGATTAGTTTTAAAAATGTTTGGGAAGTTTTCTATTCTAGGAGGTGCCGGCTTTCATTCTTTTACTGAGCAAAACTGAAGGACGTGTCATCTGATCTCATGAGGTCTTGCCTAAGAAAAGCAAATATGTCTTAGACCACTTCGCCTTTTCACATTATATAGACTTTCTACAGCTTATAGCCGGTGTAGAGTATCTTATATCCTGAGATACAGGACTGAAGGAGATAGGCCCAGGAAATACTTCCATAACCACAACACATTTCCAGTGTGTATGTTTTCCTTATGTCATGTGCTTGAACTGTTTTAAGGATTTTGCTAAATTTTACAGAAGGTGATTACATCTTTACAAAAGGAAATAGGATCTTATGTATAATGTACATGTACAATGCAGCACCTGGAATATAAAGTGATGCTTCCCGGACAATGGAATGTTATAACAAATATATACACGGGAGACTCAGCTATGGCTCTGAGAGCGGGAGGGGGAGCTGCATTGCCTGAGTGATGGAGGTACAGAACCTCACACCATGGAAATGTTACCTTTAGCCTGGGAGGATTAGTCCCTCAATAGCTGAACGCATTGTTAGTAAACTTGTGGCCAGAGGCAGTGCCGGCCCTGGCCTTACGGCCAAGCAAGTCAGTATGTACAGCTTTCCTCTGGCTGGCTCCTAAGGGAAAGGACCCAGAATATTCCCAGCTACCTGCTGAAATAGAACCTCACCGATGGGGAATGGCTGGAGAGGACAAGGCCTTGACCTGGTCATACTGTACCTGGGAGCCACACAAACTCTTCTTCAAAGTCTAATTTCTTCATTACCCGTATAGTGCAGAAGAAAACCTCCTGACAGCCATTCCAGCACATTGTTTGTAAGCTGTGCTACCTGGAAGAATCTGTTCATCTACTTAAGAGCCATTTGATGTTCTCCATCATCTATGAATTTAGGTCTTCCTGTGGGAAAGTCAACCACAGGTAGATAAAAAGGGAGGAAAACACCACTAGGGTTAGGGTTAGGGGTTACGTTGTCACGTCAGCTTCGATGAACTTATCCAGAATTTTGCAATCAGAAAATCTAGAAAGAAGCTATTTTAATTTCAGCATACATGTAAGTTTTGTGTCATTTCAAAAAAAAAATTATTTTACGGTATTGTATTGTTTTTATTTTGAATTACATATGGGGGAGCCCATCATAATCTTTTCAGTGCTTAGGGCCTCTAAAGGTCTTAATCCGGTCCTGAGTGTCCTCACTGATAAGTTAGTTACAAAATGCCCTGACTCTAATAAAATATGTAAAACTAAACCAAAGCCACACACAACAAACAGTAATAAAGATTGTACCATAATGCTGCAATTTTCAAATGGAGCCACAGGAGGCAGCATATCTAGTGCTCAGAGCAGGGGAGCAGACATGGGAATTCTGGATTCTGTTCTTAGATTGGCCACTGACTTGTCGTGTGACAATAGGCACGTCTCTAACTTTTCTACACTTCAGTTTCTTCATCTGAAAAAATGTATGACATGCATGGCCTTTACTGCAGATATCTCAACAAAATGATTCCTATAGTCAACATCATAGACCAAGGTGAGCTTGCTTTCAGGTATTATACACAGGGCCGGCGACAGGGGGGTACTACGGGTACAGCTGTACCAGGCCCCCCGACTTTAGGGGGGCCCCGGTACACAGCTGTACCCGTTGTCGTCCCCCCTTGTCGCTGGACCTGGAGAGCGGGGAAGGGGCGGGGAGGCGGCGCGGCTCTCCCCCGGACAAGC
Organism: Sternotherus odoratus; assembly: GCA_032164245.1. Lineage (NCBI taxonomy): Eukaryota > Metazoa > Chordata > Testudines > Kinosternidae > Sternotherus > Sternotherus odoratus. The sequence goes on along the minus strand of JAVMKO010000001.1, from coordinate 100,783,370 downwards.
GAGCCTGGCCCCAGCAGGAGCTGTGAGCCCGGCCGGCAGCAGCAGCGCTGTCCGGGGGAGGGCGGGGGGAGAAAGGGCGGCTCACGCAGCTCTCGCTGCCCGGGGGAGGGGGGGGTAGCGCCGGCTGGGCTGGGCTGGGCTGGGGGGGGGGGGCAGCCGCTGTCGGCTGGGCTGGGGGGAGGGGAGCGCCGACTGGGCTGGGGGGGCCCCATTCGCTGTCGGCTGGGCTGGGGGGGGGCTAGGCTGGGGGGCCCCCAAACTATCAGAGTAGGGGGCCCCCAAATTTCTGTCTCCAGCCCTGATTATACAAAGAAGCTCTGATTAGCCATTTTGCTTATGTCTATTCATCAGTCTTAACTCCCATGGTGAACAATGATCTTCAGCTCTAATATCAAGAAACAGCTCCCTTTCTACAGGTTCCATTTGCTGCTGTAAAATCTGCACCCACAAAATGAACGGTGGGAGCAAAACTGAGGAAGTGTACTTCTAATTATCTGATTTTCCAGGCTTTCCCAACAACAGCTAGTGCCAATGGCAGTTAAGGCTAGATAGCGTAAATTAGGACCTCTAGCCCTTTCCATCCTCCACTGGGCTCTGAGGGCTGTACTTGAAATATGTTCGCAACAGCCTTCGTTCTCTTCCGCCCTCTAAATCACATGGACACCAGCAGCAAGTGTGAGGAACCTTCACAACTCCTGACAGAAATAGCCTCAGCTCAGAAACAAGAGCTTTGAACTCCCCTCCCTGCATTTTCTGTGTTGCCATTGGTTGTTCTTCTCTTGTAATCTACCTCTCTCCTAATCACAGCAACCTTCAATTGCCAGCTCTCCCTGCACATTATGTTTCTCCTTCTCCTATCTCTCATTTCTACCCTTCCCACAGTTTCCCCTTCCTTTACAAATGCCCCACCCTTACACCCATGCCTTTTTATCCTCCCCATTCCCATCCTCCAAAAATCCCAAACTAAGTTTGTAATTTTTATATACACCCAACTTCTTCTTATTATTATCCTCTTCGCTCCTGGTGGAGCATAAAGCACTAGCCATACTTCTCCATTCGCTGAAGATTTGGTTGACGTTTCTGTAGCATTTGTTTTTTTACATGGTGGGTTGCTAGCCCAACGCAAAACCCTCCTCCTTTCACATGTTGGGCTTGGGACCAAGCAATGGCGGAGTTATATACACGCAACACAGAAGTAAAAAGATAGGGGGGCCAATCATCACCTTGGTCACTTTACTTACAGAACCCATTTCCCCACATCCTTCAGCCATTTACATGCTTTTTAGATTGCAAATATTTTGGAGCAGGAGCTTCAAATATGCTTATCCTGCACTTGGCCATTTTGGGAGCTATTATTAATAATCATCATCATATTTTTACCACAATTCAAACATGACTGAAAAATTTACCGCTGGAATTTTTACAGCAACTCTTTTGAAAACTTGCCCTTAAACAAAGAACCAGTTAAAAAAAAAAGAAGGGAATTCTATATGTGCTCCCATATAACTCTGTCTGTGACTGGTGTATGCACCAGGAAAATTAAACGCATACATATTGGCTAAATCCTGTCCTCTGCATTAAGTCCAAGCACCAGGGTTAGAGCAGTGTGGTCAGGCCAGCTAGTAGAGAAAAGGGCTCATTCTTCAATTTGGCATATCAAGCATACATGTTTATAACTCAGAAAATATTTGTATAAGTTAAATGAGACATGAGTTAACAACACTTTAAAAATGAACTAAAAATAAAGATCAATTCATCACTGTGAACATGTTTAAGTAGACTAGGTAGATAACGTAATACTTTTTATTGGAACAAGAATAATTTAGAATACACAAGCTTTGGGGACACACGGTCCCTTCTTCAGGATATATTAGTGTGCAAAGGTTATATGAATTATTCTTGGTACAATAAAAAGACAGGACAGATAATGTGATACCCAACTTGTCGCCTTTTGCTTGAGAACCAACACAAGTTACAAATAGCTTTTGCGTACTGAGACTGATGCTCATACTTTCCATTATTCTGTGTAAACCATTGTGCTATTAAAACAAACCTTTAAAAAATGGTGGTGGAGTGTTCTAAGAGGAAATTTTACACCAGGATTCTGGATTGTATATAAAAGACTGGATTCTTCAGTCTTTTGGCAGGCAAAACTGAATACTTTAATACGGCTACTTACAGAGTAAGATACTACTCAGTGTTAGGGTGGAACAACAGTCCTATGAGTCCAAATCAACCCAACAAGAGTCCTGAAGAGAAGACGAATCAGGCTATAAAGACCACAACCTGAAGGTCTCATTGGCTTCAGTAGTTTGCCTAAATAACAACTGAGCCAAAATTGAATAAGAAACTTAGGATTTGGTCTTGCAGAGGTTTCTGGGCTATTTTTTAGCTTGATTTTGTGTTTTTCTAGGTTGTGTTATTCTATGCCATTTCATAGCTTCGTACATAAAATAAATAAACAACATTTAAATAAAATAAAATCCAGTTGTGAGGCTATTTTCAAGTTCTTCAAGGACACACAAATGGAAGTCCCTGCTCCTTTATGATGTCTGGTACTTAAAGAACATCTAAAGTCCACCCATATGGCAACCAGGGATTTCTCCTTGACAAGTACACCATTACGAGTATGTACTATATGGACTCTAAAAAGGGAGTGACAGCAGATGCACATCAGCTTTCTTTTCTCACTGCCCAAGCTGTGTGGAATCTAGCTGTGTGAGAATGTGACTGGGCCCATTATGATAATGTAGTCTTAAATGGCACATAGCCAAGCCACGTGAGATTGTGGTAAAAAACAAATACTTCCAAGTGGGATGGGCAAAGCCTGAGAGGAAAGATGAGCAGGAAGAGCTCTCATATAGAACCTGAGCCCGCAATGAGCATGGGGAGATGATGTGTGAATACCATGCCACGAGAAGAGCACCCGTTGTGTAAATCCTTTAGATTTCGATCATAATGCTATTTTGTTTTCCAAATGTCTCACTGGCTGTTTGTTGTCATTTTTATGCCCACACCTTCTCCTGTAACGTTTGCCTTTGCAAGGTGATACAGAGCTTTCAGAAGAACCCTCTGAGAAGGAACTGGCACCAGGGTCACATAATACTGCAGGCTACGAGGAAGAAAATGATGTCCCCCTCTGAACTGAAAGGTTATAACTCCTTGTTCGCATGATAAATAAGATCTTTCCTCTGAATGTTGCTACTCCCAAGGTTGAACCAAAGCAGCAAGGTATGCCAATAGTGAAGAGATGCATGCGTAAACCTTTAACAGTATCTATATTCATGTTAAAGTTTTGTAACTGCAATTATACTCTCTAAGGAGTAGGAAAGTTCTGTTATTGTCTCTATTTAGCTAATGGGGATGGATTATTTGCCTCCCCTCCTGGAAACATAAGTTCAACTCCCAACAGTCAATTCAATCATTTATTCTTCAATAAGTAAATAAATGAGGCCACAATTACACCTGCTAGCACAGGTGAAGCCAATTAGAACCCGTACAGAGGTAGCTGCACTGGAGAGTGAACAGCATTAACTCCAGGGGAAGGGCATCTTGAAAATTTGCTCAGGGATCCACAAGTATCCTGTCAACTGAAACCACCTGGGCAAAGCACAGCTAGGCAAGTCTGGGCCAGAAAGACCAACTTTTGGATGGTTACTGACCTCTCTGAGAATCTTGGTTCACAGGTGTCTTTCAATACTACACTTCTACTCAGTGCTTATCTGTTCTCTTCTCCGTGTAGCACCAAGGGCCTTCAACCAGGACCAGTGCAACCCAAGAAAATAAATCTCCCTCTCAAATTTCATTGAAGATTTTTCCTGGTTTCCTTGGACAAATTCACGCTCATCCCATGGTGGTATAGTGGTCATACCAGATGCTGGTCAGAACATTTTTGCCAAAATGAAATTTCAGCAATTTGTTGAAATATTTCAGTTTCCATGAAACTTTCATTAGGAAGATTTAGGATTAGGGTGCAAAGAGAGGGAGAAGGCGAGGGTGTTGTGAAAATTAATTCATGAATATTTGTGAAACACTTGGATACTTTAGTGATGAGCGCCATTAAAAAATGAAGGCTGGGTGAATGACCTGAAGTCTTCATCCATCGCTATTCTGCTCTAGTGTTTGACCAGCAGCTGGCAGATACAGAAACAGAGAGTCAAAATGCATGGAATGAAGAGTCATACAGATAGCACAGACTGTCTTAATTTAAAAACACACTTAAGGCAATGCAGCATACTCACTATTGTAACTTACAACAGAACCACAGCTATAACATAAAGAAAGTGAGGAATACTTGTAGCACCTTAGAGACTAACTAGTTTATTTCAGCATACGCTTTCGTGGGCAATAGATCACTTCATCGGATGCATAGAATGGAACAGAAGTAAGATGCATTTATACACACACAGAAAGAAAGAAAAAATTTTTACATTAGCATACCAATTCTAAGAGGGCTGTTAAATGTAAATGGGCCATTATCAGTAGGAGAAAAAAATATCTTTTGAAATGGATTTCTGTGTCAGGTAAATTAACGCAGGAAATGCAATCAATTAGTGTAATGAGAGAATCATTTGCAGCTATAACATAGTGCCTTGTGATCTAAGTTCAGGCCCAATTTTGAGAGGTACTGAGCACTTGCAGCTTCCAGTGACTTCCTTGGACGAGGTGGGTGTTCAGCATCCCTCAGATTTTGACTAAGGACCTTAAAATGGAAAAGAAAAGAATAATCAGTCTATTATGGAGGTGATTGCAACATTAGAGAGTGAGTTGCACAAGTTGTATTCAGTTTTAAGCCATGAAATCTGTCACCACCTACAGGGAAGTAATATTTCAAAATGTCGCTCTATGGTCATCTAAAGTTCCACCAATTTATAAGATAAATGCAATTCTTCTCAGTAACATTTTTATTTTTGGTTCATAAACAAATGATATCAGGAAGTAATGGTGAAAAATATCGAGGCCCAAATGATGTTCCAACACCTGTTGAATATCAGCAAAACGACAGCTATGAAAATGTCCATTGTATCACAAGAGAAAGAATAAGACATGTTTACTGTAATAATAGTGACATTTTGCACTAACTGTACATAGTGCCTTTCATCCAAAGATCTCAAAGTTATTTATAACAGTACATCTTTATAGAATCCAGGTTTGCTACATAATAATTAATATCTACCAGGGAGTCAGCACAAAATCTGTCCTTCACAGAAAAGAAATACAGCAATGACACATAGAAACCTTAAAGAGCAAGGAACCAAAAAAACAATGACGGAGCCAAACAAACATCTTAAAGTGCTCGAGGGCGTTCGCTATATTTTCCTGGAGATTGAGAGAGTCAGGATAATTGTTCGTATTCAGTGTCTGAACAAAAGGGAACACAATGTCTTGTGAGAGCTCAGCCATAGCACACAATTGTAGTTCTATGATACTACAGTAATAATTTTGGGCCTAATTCCTACCTGGATGCATACTGGGTAGACCTTTCCTTCAGAAGTCAGTGAGGATATTTGTGAAATAAGGTGCTACTCAGTGTGAGTGGTGGTAGCTAAATCAGACTCATAATGTCCCTCAGGATTAATTTCTTCCATATCCTGGATACATTTTTATAGACAATTATACACACAACATTAACACGCTGGAGTTTCACTCTTACTAAACGTCAGAGATTATTTCCTTCAGATGCTTTAAGAGCAACACCAATCTGAGTCAAACTGTAGCCATCCACTACTACTGTTGGCTCAGCCATGATTTCCATCTCTGTCCATAGTTCCTTTTATATCTGGGCTTGGGATTTGCTCTGAGTAATTATGAACTTGTTTCAGAAGACACACTCTTTATTTCAAATTTTATTTAGTAAATTCCTCACCAGAGAAAAATGCTAGATGCAGGCACCTCTAGAGAGTACTCTGGCTACGCCATGAAAATCCTGAGCTAATCCTTTAGCTCAGGCTAAATTTATAGCCATTATATACCACTAATAGCACAAAGCAGTTTCAATGGGGCAGAGGATCTGGACTAGATACTTCTCTGTTTCTCAACATCATCTTTACCAAGAGTAGCAATTAGAGGAGGTGAGATAAAAATAACCCTGTCTTCTCTACATGTGATCCACTGAGATATAAGAACAACCCGGTAGAAAGAGCAGGAAACCATGGAAAATCTATCAGAGAGAAGCTTAAATACAAGATTTTTATGAAACACTGGAAGGTTGGTATGTGAGATATACACAAATAAGACGAGTTACAATAAACTCAGTTATAATAACCATGAAATATTTAGGAATTTGAGTTATGCTGGCTGGTTTATTATAGGTGGGGCTGGTAGATTTGCCTACTATTAAAGTGGCACAACATATCCCATTTATAAGAGCCTGTTTTCAGTTCATTATAACACTGCCAAGCTTTGACCATTGAGGCTGAAATTTTCCATTCTGGGTGTCTGCCTCAGGCTAAATTTGTTTGGAACCTTTCAGCCAAAACAGTACAACAATTTCCAAGAATGCAGCTACAGGAAAATATTATTTTGCCCATGTTCAAAATGTATGGCAACTTTTTGTTTATACTGCTCTCGCATCCCCATGGTTTGGAACAGGGGGTTGAAATTACACAGGGAGTGACGTGAGATTCCACCCAAATTTGACAAAGTTATAGAAGTCTTTGAAAATGTTAAAAATTACACATGCTCAGTAGACTCCTCTAAGATTGTAGCAGCTGAAGTCTTGGAAGAGTCCATCCTCAATGAGCAAGTTTGCACCTCTTTCAGCTCCTGGTGCTGACCAGATTACACATGCACCATCCCCATCAAGAGACTGAGCGTGCTTGAGCCCAGGGCTACAGGGAAAAGACAGACTTTCACTGTATTGGCTGCTCTCAGCAGTTCTTGCCACAGTGTGGGGGCCAGGCACTCTAACAAAGAGCAGGGAGCCTGTCTCACCTGGTCTCTCAGTGGCACCCCTCCTGGCTTTCAGGCAGCACAGAAGAGGAAGCCATCTCATTCGAATGAAGAGGGGACCCTGGGGGAGGGAAAGAAGTAGATTGGGAAAAGCGGTCTGGTAAGACTGGAACCGGGAGCTGATGACAGAAATGGGTGTTGGGGTAAGAGGATATTGACATTGAATGAAAAGCTGTGGAGTAGGGGACAGACAAGGTCTGGGACTAGTGGATAGGAAGAATGGGAGATGAGAGGGGAGAGCTCTCCAAGAAGCTGCCATGTGGGAGGAAAACTGAGACTGGCTGAGCAAGGAGACTAGAACTGGGGTAAGAAGTCTGAAGCAGAGAGACTGGGACAAGAAATAAGGGATGGGGAAGAGGTAGAAGTGGGATTGGAATAGATTAATGGGGATGAAGCAGAAGGGGTCAAATTTGGTTGGAATGAGCAGAATAGTCTGTGTCCACTAGAGCACCCCCCAGAACCTGGAATGGAACCCAAGATTCCTGTGGGTATGTCTACACTGCAATAAAAGGTGTAATTTGCAGCTCAGATAGCCATATCTATGCCACCTTGAATCTAGCCAGCACACTTAATAATATTAATGAAGGTGGAGTGGCACATGATTCAGTACAAAGTGTACATGCCCATCCTGTCCCCTGGGGCCTGTACATGCATTGGTAGACTATACTGAAGCCTATAATGTTGACAAATCCTGAGTCTCAACATTCCTTTGCTGTCTGCAAATATCTGTAAAATCCACTGGCAAAGTATGCATCTCATCCCCGTCTAGTGCTTGTCCATTAGTAATCTGCTATTGCTGCCAGTTACTCTACTGGCTCAAGCAGCAGAGGTCAGTGTGGTGATCTAAAGGTTCAAGCCCTGCTGATGGCTCACGAAGATGCCACATGAAGGAACTTCTGTATTTTCAGTTTGCTTTTATTTTAAATCTATGAAAATATATACAAAAAATCTGTACTTTAAGAACAATATTGCGGTTGCAAATTCAAGCACTCAAAAGATGGGACATGCCAGAATTATAGTTGCCTGTGCAATCTTAATTTGTCCCCAGATGTGCATGTATTTTAATACAGTCTTTAATCACATATGGTTTTTTTCAGAGAATCCCTGCCTCATTGAATGTATAGAATGGGCCTTCCCTGGGAATGAATCAGGGATGCGTAGTGAAAGAGGCTGTTATCTGTGGGATCCTTGTTTTGTTAGTTGCAGAAATTGGATGGTGGGTAGTGAACAGAGTTGGCTTGGGAATTTCCCATCCAAATAACTTTCCAATGGAAAGTTCACTTTCCACAAAACTGACATTTTTCATGGGAAAATTTAAATTTGACAAGAAAAAGTCAATTTTCTATAGGAAAGTTGTTCCCAACTCTCCAACTCCCCCGGTTCTTAGCAACTCATCAGGTGGGCTGCTGGGGAGCCCAGGATTTCAGGCTCTCCGGCTTTGGGGTAGCCTGCCAGACAGGCAGCTGTGGATCCACTGACCCCAGGTTCATGGCTGTGCTGCAGTCCACCAGGCAAGCAGTCAGGGATCCCCAAAAGCCTATTTTATTTAGGAAATACTGAAATGTTTCCACAGCAAGAACATTTTGGTGTTTCAAAAACAAATTATTGTGGAATTTCAGGTCTGTGATTCAGGACAAAAACACATTGTTTCCTGAAAACACATTTATTTGTGAAAATATAGAACTGAAATTGCACTTCCCAATCAGCTCCAGTAGTGAATAAGGCAGGGGACTGCAGGAAGAGAAAAGATGGTCTCTTATGGTTAACAACAGTTGTATACTGCCCTGTGCAACTGATTTCTCTCCCTGCCTCTGACACACAGTTCCTATATGAGGCTGGACAAGCCACATAACCAAAACTTTTCACAGATGGCCACTAAATGTGTGTTCCTCATTTTCTGGGTGGCCAAACTGAGACCCTAGAGTCTGCTCTGCCAAAGTGCTGAGCACTCATAGCTGCAACTGCAGTCAATGGGAGCTGTGCTTTGAATATATTAACGTGTTCTATAATGCTAAGTGCTCTGAAAAATCAGGTCCAAGGCTTCTCAAATATGGCACCCCAAATAAGTGGAAGCTTCCCTGCCTCACAGAAGAGTTGTGAAGCTAGATTCATTAATGTTTGTAAATAAGACAAGGGAGACTTTGTAGCACCTTAGAGACTAACCAGTTTATTTCTGCATAAGCTTTCATGAGCTATAGCCCACTTCATCGGATGCATAGAATGGAACAGAAGTAAGATGCATTTATACACACAGAAAGAAAGAAGAAGAAAAAAGTTGTACATTAGCATACCAATTCTAAGAGGCTGTTTAATTTGGATGGGCCATTGTCAGCAGGAGAAAAAAAATTCTTTTGAAATGGATATCTGTCAGGCAGGACATAACAACTATTGAAGGTAAATTAACAAGGGAAATGTAATCAATTATTAGTGTAATGAGAGAACCATTCACAAGTTCTGCTAAGCCCTTGGTTTATTGTATCCAATTTGAAAATTAATTCCAGTTTATTAATGTTTTTGAAGCTCTTCGATACGCGCTTGGCCTTAAAAAAGCATGAGGAAATAGATGATTCTTGTCTTCAGAGCAGGAGTTGAATAATCTGCAGTAAAGATGGCCTAGGGCCACACATTGGACAATGTGGATAAAACAAAATGATTGAATAGGTGCTCATTAAGTGAGTGCTGTCCATCCTTCATACTGACTGAGGCACGGGTCCTCTGGAAAAAATAGTATGTGATCATTTAATTAGAGACTGTATCACAGTGCATTTGCACAAAGGCAACCTTAATTGCAACATTGTACAGGCAACCTTAATACTGGAATTTCCTAACTTTGCAACCTTAATATTCTTTTAATGTAGCTTTTTTGTATGTTTATAATATTATACATAGTCATGAATTGGGTAGTTTCTGCATGTACAGATATAACCTCTTTCACTTGATTTAATTCTTCCTTTAATTGGCTATGCACAGTCAAAGCTAGGTCAGGCTGTAATAATGAGCAAAGACTTGTACAGATCACATAGCTCCAATTCTACATAATCTAGTTACACCTTCTGTAAATCAGCCAAAATGCCTAATTTTATAGAGCTATGCTCTACAATTTCCATTTTGCATAAACAATAATAATACTCTGCACATCTATAGTTTTTCCTATCAGAAAATCTCAGTCTTTTATATGCATTAAATAAGCCTTAGGATTCCTTTGGAGGTAGGTTCCCAGGGATGAAGGTAAGCAAAGATCCTTTACATAGGGTCCTTTATCTCCAAAGGGATGTTGAGGCTTTTTTAATATTTGTAAAGTATTTTGATATCTTCCAGTACAAAACACTATGGAAGTGCAGAGTATTTATATATATCTACAAATTATTTCATCTTCTAGTAAAATACAGCCACTTCTGCAGCTGTTCAGCAGCTCCTATAAATACAACACACAAGCATCAGGCTGGAAGTGAAGAAGATTAGTGTACCTAACTGAAAATAAAGTTGGAAATTAGGGAGGCAAAATGTAATTATCCAAACTGGAATTTTGCCAGCACACCAGGATCAACACTCCCTTACTATGCAAAAACTGTTTTTGGATGTTTAATGACCGGAAGTAGTCAGGACCTCAGTTTTTTCCTCTCATCCAAAATAAGCTAACTCTAGCAAGTGGGTTGATGGGACACTGGTACAGTATGGACTCCAGGACTTGTATTTTTCTTTCAACATGCTAATTAGTGTTGGTCCAAGAAAGTGACAACTAAAGCTATGTCCCACTGTTAGAGAAATTCATATTTTTAATTACATCCTTGAACAGATTTCAATGAATCAATTTTCCATTTTGCAAAACTAGAAATGGGTAGGATTTCTGACTTTCCAAATTTGAAAAGCAAAAAGGACAACTTTCTTATCATTGTGAATAATGCATCCTTTTATGTTGCCTTGTTTCAGTCCTGTAGGAATCACATTAGACTAAATAAAGCTAAATAAATACAGGCTTCAAAACATATGTATAACTCAAACAATGACAGAGCTCATAAATAGTTTAGTGTTGAAATGACATGAGCTCAGCATATTTCTGTAGCGAGATCCAAATTTACAGCCACTGAGTTTACAATGGGCAGTTTCAACTTTCTTCTTTTTCCATAAATATTCTGCAGTTGTGCTAACATTAATGTGATAGTGCTATTGCCAGAGGAATAGGAATTCTCTAACTTCAGAACAATAAATTAGGATAAATTTGTTGAATGGCTTATGGTACATCTTCTGCATCAGTGTTTACAAGGAATTTGGAAATGGTGTGTCCAGTTTAACTTTCCAGCATTTTTCCTTTACCAAAATAGAAGATACACAAAATATCTGCTCTCTGCCTTTATAGATGTCTGATCAGTAAAACCAACTAAATCATTGGTAACAAATAATTTATTTGACAAATTTTTGTTCATGATGTTTTTCTCACACAGATCACAAGTTCCTCAAAATTCTTTCGTTATTCTGAATTATGCTTTACCAAATATTAATTACTGATAGGTAGATCATGCCTGGCAGTTAGTTAATTAAGTCATACAACAGCATTTTTCTTTCTTTGCCTGGATTATTTTTGGAAATAACAATCACGGAGCAAGTGGCAAATTGTGAATTTTACATTTGTATATTCAATTCAAAATTTGCTTGGCACCAATGATTGAGCAGTAGTGCTGAAAAATAACTTTTTGCTTTTGTGTTAATACAGCTTGAATGTCACAGATGTATCATGAGGAATAATTTGTTTGTCCAGTATTTTCAAATCCTTAGATATAATGTGCAAGAGAAGAACCAAATACTTTATTTTGTCACTAAATGTTTGCTCATATTTAGGGGATAAACAACAATTTACTCAATATTATACACAACTGTGAAATTTTCATGCAGTCCTGTGGTACATGTTTATTTGGAGTAACTGGGTGAAATTCTATGGCCTGTGTTATAAAGGAGATCAGACTAGATAAATTAATAGTCCCTTCAGGCTTTATAATCTAGTCCATGACTCTCCTAATAAAGGCACAGATTTAGCCAAATACTTAAACACATGCTTAACTTTAAGCTTTGTGCTTAAGTGCTTTGTTAAACTGGGGCCATAGTTAAAATGTTTGGTTTAGTTTACCACCCCATAGGACAGAATGCATGATTGTCAGCTAGCATGATATAATAATGCAGAGACAGAACTATGACTCTGTGGTAGTGTTCTCTTAGGTGAGTATGATGATGAAATACAGATTGATTTGTATTTCCCAGGGTTAGAAGCACAGATCTTGACAGAACATATGTTTTTTTTCCAGGCCCCTAAACTAGAGCAGCAGCAAGAGGTTCAGATATTCAAATCTATGGCTTTAAAACTCTTTCAAGATTCTGGGGGTTTAATTAAAACACTCACTAATTTTTTTCAGTTTACATTTGTGATTAAAAAAAAGAAAGAGCGACTATACCATGGTTAGTGGAAAATTGCATATTTGCTTCCCTTGTGGTTGGTTAGCCATGCAATGGAAAACAACCCCCAAAATTTCTGCTGAATGGCATGTTCTACACATGACTATCGCAACACATGGTGTACTTCATTATTTTATCTACGTCTGCCATGTCCCCAGTTGATTGTCTCTGTTCTAAACTACATAGCGATAGGGCCAATTAGGTGGCTAACCTGCTTAGACATCTTTGTAACTCTGACTAGGTGCCTCTCTGCATCCTAAGGTGCCTTATTATCTTTGTAAATCTGCCCCTCATCTTTTAATCTCTTTTCCTGGGGAAGTTTTTATATGTCTCTAGATAATTCCTAGATGGAATTACACAAACATCATCAAGAAATGAGTTAGATTCAAGCTCAGAAGGACTTTGCTTTTCAAACACACAAAGCTACATTTAGGATTATTCTTTGCTGTTTAGCAGAAGTTTATTGGGGTCACTCAGGTTTGATCTGAAGAGCAGATTCTTCATGTGGCTGAGTGCTAACAACTGTCCCAGCACTCTGGTCACTTAAGATGGGGAGCTAAGAAGCTAATTGCCCCATCAGTTGGGAGTGTAGTTAAAGAGCACAGGAAGTACAGAAGGAGAGGGAGAAAGGCCAGCAGAGCTGAGGGAAAAGGGCTCTCAGGGGGACCAGATTTTTCCTTCAAGAAAGGACTGATAGCTGAGGAATGCTGTAGCATAGAGCTACTGCTCAGAATTTTGACAGTGGTGGTAATATTAATAAATCACTCAGAGGTGTTAACAATCAAGAAGCATACAAGACCGCCTGTGTGGTATCACAGGACAGGAGGGGAGCCTGCCCTGTTATACTTGGCCAAAGACAGCTCACAAACTTAAAGGGATTTGTTTGTCTGAGTTTGCAACTTGACTCTCAAAAAGTGCCTTACGTCCCTAGATTAAACCAGGAAAAAGAAGTTAATAGTTAGGGCTATAGTTGTGAATCCAGCTGTATCCCTGTGAAGGGATTATGGGATTATAAGACCCCTATTACTCTCTAGTATGAACCATATGCAATGCCAGATTCTGGGGAAGGAGAGAGAGAAGTCACCTGAGATCAGCTATTCCTCTCTCCTTAGGAGGCAGGGAGTGGATGATAAGACTTAGGTGGAGCAAAGTCTCGGCTCTTCACCATGCTAGCTAGCACAGTACAGATAGGGTTGTCATGCTATCTGTAGTGGTTAACTACTGTGAATGCCAACCTCACATCAGACTGTCAAAAGCATGGCAGACTCCCCAAACTGGAAGTATGGTCTATAATGAGATTGTGTACTCCTAAAGCACTATAAGAGTCTTACCATGGAGTCACAGACATTCCCCTTAGACCAGTGGTGTCCATTACTTTTGCCACTAGCCACATGTGCTAATGCCTGTGATTTTTTTATAATGTGGCTTAATGTAGCTTTTTAAATAATGTAGCTAATAAGAAAAATTCAAAACCACAAGTGTGGCTAGCATTGAATTTCGATTGGACACCACTGCCTTAGACTCTCCAGGCTATCTTGCCACCTAGACAAGCTGGCCTTGGTGATAAATAGTCACACCAAAGATCTCAAAATATTCAGGTTGCTCCCAGTCCCAAGAGACCAATCATTTACCCCAGATCTATTTGTTCCTTAGATCTCATACCAAAGACAATGCTGGTGGCCAATCATATAGTAAACTGTCTAACAAGTTTACAGGTTGATGTAGGTAACATATATACACAAATGGGTTACAATCATTCCAAAATATGACAGATGTAGTAGCTGGTCTACTGAATATCTTTTAGGGCTAGCCTAGGTTGACCCTGCAGTATCTCTACATCATTTTGTTTCTTAGCTCTAGCCCTTGTGAGAGTCCAAACAGCAAAGAGATGACTTTTTCTTCTTGTGAGCATCTTTATATGCCCTTCCCCTGAGTTCAAACCAATGTGGCAAGTGCTCCTGCACATAACTTCTTCATGGGTGAATGGGCCAAAGTTTTTCTCCTAAAATGGCCCATTTAGTTTTGATGGTCCTTCTTGATGTGTGGGGTGATCTCTACTTCTTGATGCATGGGGAAAACACTCTTTCTGCCTCGGTTCACAAGTTCAGAGCAGGCATTTTTACAGTTACAAACCAAACATATTTTACTTTTGTAACATGGGATACAGACATGACAACTCAGATTAATGCATGCAGCAATTTACAAGCATTTGATACAGTCAAAACACAGAACACATTCTTAGACATCTAACAGCTATCTTGGGCAATACTAATATATAGGTGAGTTGGACTGACTTCCAGCTATGAATGTGTCAGTGAATAGCTGATGCCTACACCCTTGGCAAAAGCTGGCACCTGGTCTACATGATAAAGTAAACTGCATCAATTAAAGACTGGTTCATGCAAGTTACTTCTCACTTGGAGAAGCAGGAACTAGATCGTGATTTAAATCTGGGGACAAGATCCATGCTGCCTCTTATTCCGTCTCTGTAAATTTTCAATCCAGTTTTAATCTTGTGATTAAAGCAGGGCATGAAGTATGGTAGTTCAAATCCTTGGGACCCAATGCTGTGGTTATTCATAGATTTCCAATGCTATGGGAAGTCAAGAGGAGTCACACTATAGATGTAAGGGAAGAACTGGGCCTCTAGATTTCCAAAATACACTATTACAGTTAGAGTCACCAGAGAACAAGTATGAAAAATTGGGACAGGGGGTGGGGGTAACAGGCACTGATATAAGAAAAATCCCCAAATATTGGGACTGTCCCTATAAAATCTGGACATCTGGTCACCCTAATGATACTGTATCACTGTATGACCTCAGTCAAGACAAGTGGCCCATTTCCCAATCAGCAAGACAGGGATAATAAAACTTGACTACTTCATAGCCGTGTTGTGAGGGTTAACAAAATGATATCTGTAAGATGCATTCTGCATGTTGGATAAAAGTTGTTCTTCAAGTGAAAGCTAATAATAACAACAATAAATTAGTGAATGTTTTGAAATCCTAAGATTTAGGGAACTACATAAATGCAAAGGATTACTAGAATGTTAATGAGCCAGATCTTCAGCTGTTGGAAATCAGTGTAGCTCTTCTGAAGTTGAAGTTATGCTAGTTTACACCAGCTGAGGACGTGACCCAGTATTGCTTTACCATTTAAATTCAAACAGTAACAACATTTCTCACGTTAGTATAATTCAAAATATTAAAAAATAAATAAAATAAATTAAGGCAAAAACACAAACCAAAACAAAAAATAAACAAAGTCCAAACCAAAACCTTCTACAGCAAGGACTTAAACCAATCTACATCAGACCATAAAAAACCCAAAATCTGATTTCAGAGACTTCATTCACTCTGGACTTACATGGGTGTAACCAAGATCAGAATCAAACCCCAATGTATTCAGTCCGTTTTTATTAATGTTATAAGCCAGAGTGAGAATCAATACAATCCACAAATGATTTTCAAATATAATCTTGTAAATGTAACACCAATCTCCTTTCAGTGTGAGAATCCATTCCTCAATTATATGTAGCAATTTTTCTATCTATGGCAAGAATGTAATTCTTTTCCCCAGCCTCAGTTCTATTTTAACTCATCAATCTCTTTCTTTCAATTATCTTGTAGGCCTGAGATGTCTCCGGGCCCAAATACAGAATTCATGGAATTTCCACATGATAAAATTTATTTTGTATAACAACTTATTCCTACATATAAGCATATAGAGGATAGACCCATACGTAGTAGGGAAGGATATTCACTTGTACATTATGAAACTCAGTGACAAGAGTTTTAGCTCTTTGGTCTCACTTGTGCTATTTGGCCCTGATTCAAAGCCCACTGAAGTCAGTGGAAAGACTCCCATTGAGGGCTTTGCATTGGGCCCTTTCCTAGCTGCCTAAAATAGTTAGTGAAAATGTTTGAACAGAGAGAATTTCAAGTTAGTATCCCTGACATCTTTTTCATTTTCATTCCATGATTTTAAACTAATCTGGTGTCTCAATTTCTTCCCACCACCACAAATTTCTTTCAAATATAATAGAGCTTTGGTGTGTGATTTTAATAAGAGATAATAAATGTATAGATGCTCAATGAAGACTAAAATGCATAATTCATAGGAAACTGCAGAATATATATCAGCTGATGTCTAATTTAAGAATGTTATGGCTGTAACTATGATCAGATTTTGGCTAAGATCCTGATCCTATAAATCTTACTCATATTCATGTGTATGCTTCCTTTGATGTTAATATGGCTATACAGATGAATGAAGTTTGCAAGGTTGGGACTTTAGGTCCCAAACCTGAAAATGCTTACAACTATGAATAACTTACTGCATGTGAATAGTTTTACCAAACAAATACAAAGTAATGCACACTGGAAAAACATAATCCCAACTATACATATAAAATGATGCAGTCTAAATTGACTGTTACCACTCAAGAAAGATCTTGGAGTCATTGTGATTAGTTATCTGAAAACATCCACTCAATGTGCAGTGGCAGTCAAAAAAGTTAATGTTGGGAATCATTAAGAAAGGATGGATAATAAGACAGAAAATATCATATTGCCTCTATATAAATCCATGGTACACCTACATCTTGAATACTGCATGCAGATGTGGTCACCCCATCTCCAAAAAAATGTATTAGAATTGGACAGGGTTCAGAAAAGGGCAACAAAAATTATTAGGGGTATGAAAAGGTTTCCATATGAGGAGAGATTAATAAAACTGGGACTTTTCACCTTGGAAAAGAGATGAATAAGGGGGGACTATAATAGAGATCTATAACATCATGACTGGGGTGGAGAAAGTAGATAAGGAAGTGTTGTTTACTTCTCATAACTAAACAAAATTAATAGGGAGCAGGTATGAAAACAAAAGGAAGTATTTTTTACACAATGCACAATCAACCTGTGGAATTCCTTGCCAGAGGATGTTGGTAAGGCCAAGTCTATAAAAGGGTTCAATAAAGAACCAGATTAGTTCATGGAGGATAGGTCCATCAATGGCTATTAGCCAGGATGGGCAGGGGTGATGATGTCCCTAGCCTCTGTTTTCCAGAAGCTGGGAATGGGTGATAGGGGATGGATCACTTGAGGATTTACCTGTTCTGTTCATTTCCTATGGGCCATCTGGTATTGCCCACTGTCAGAAGATAGGATACTGAGCTACATGGATCTTTGGTCTGATCCAGTATGGCCATTCTTATGTTCTTACACATCTGGGATTACTTAGAATTTTGCACGAGTAATCCTATTTAACTCATGTCTAAAGTTACTCCAGTGTGTAAGTGCATCCAGGATCAGGGCCTTATTTTTCAATCTAAGAATATCATGAGTTGACCTTGTATATAAAATGCTTGAAAGCTTCAATATTCTTTTATTTATCCAATTAGTCCAGTAAACTGCCTGACTGCCAATTTTAATGAGGAAATTATTCCCAAATATATGCTCCCAGATGTTTGCCTGCATGTAATTTTAATATTCGGTGTCTTTTACTGCATGCTTCTTATTTAATTTGTAATGCATTTAAAGTATCACTGGGTGCAATCAAGTGGCAACAGCTATGTGAAAATGAATTTGTTCACGCTGTCACAGGAGAGGGATCTTACTGCAAAAGAATTACACTTGCTGTGTGAATACAACCGACAATTTGCTAGTCACCTTTGTTCCTAGGTAAATGTTCTCTTGACTTGTAAATGGACACCATGACAATAAGTAGCGGTGCAAGTAGCCAAGAAAATATATACTGTATGTCCACTAAATGTGGGTAGGCACTGCAGAAATCCCAAGCTGAATTGTTTTTATATAGACCTCTTAAATCTTGAGGCAGGGTGTGGATATTGGGGGGTGGGGGTGGGGAATCCCATTCCCAAGGATTTTGGGGGGTGGGGTGGGGAATCCCATTCCCAATGATTTTGTGGAAGTACCATAAAACACCTTGCCATTAAAAGATATGAAAAGTATTGTAGGGGTGGATTAATTTGGGCCTGGGCTAAAGCTGATCTTTCAGAGACCTTGGCTCCGAAGTCATTACCAGTGCCACACTTTTTGCTGCAGATGGAGAGAAAAATCCTTTGCTAAATCCAGTGTGGGGCAAATATAAACAATAGGCAAGATCCTCCGTTGCTCTAAACCAGCAGTGATGGAACTATGCTGAAGTCAATGAAACAATGTTGATGGAATCCCGGCTGAGAAGCTGACCCAATATTCTTCAAATGCTTAAGGAGAACATGTTAGAATGAAGTGGACAGATGGACTGAGAATCATTCTACTCGTGTTCTAGTAGGTCTCTGAAACAGTCCTCAAATCAGAGGACAGGAAAGGTTTGCATCCCACCTGGCTTTCTGATGATGAATCATACCATGCTGCTTTAATAGTATGATCTTGTCTTATATACACGTATGCGTGACAGTATATACTATTATGGTCACCACTTTTACAAGTATCTATATATATATAAAAGTCAAATGGTGTATGTATTGTGGCAGACCGCTCTCTCACCCCTCTCAGGAACAGGCAGGAAAACCCTTCTTTGCTTCACACAGTGCTCTTTATTCACAGTGCAGGCCCCACCACATACAGCTTATACATACAGCTTATCCAGTCCTCCAGTATACAGCTCACAGCTCCACAGACTCTGTATACTCCAGCTTACAGTTTGCAACTCTTGAATAGCTCAAACCCACAGCTCTGAATCACTTAAACCACACCACACTCTATACCATCCCCACCACACTGGGCTTGCCTTCTAGCAGGCCTTTTATCCCCCTGAGGAGGCGGCCACCAGGTGCAACCCCTCAAGGCTAATTGCCCTGCAGCCCAGGTGGCTGATTAGCCTTTCTGCAAGGGAGGTTTGCAGGCTTCTGTTCCCTCTTAAAGGGCCCGCAGGGCTGGCTCAGGCACTCCTGGCCAGCGCCCTGCCACAGTATGTATGCGCGTATGTATGCTTACTCCTTCCACACTGTTTGAGCTAGAGACTTGAAATTTGGTACAGTTAGAGGTCTTGGGGTCCTAATAACCGTAAGAGTTGAAAATTTTTCAAATCTCACCTCTGACGCCCTCCAGGGGTGAAATTCTTTAAAGGCCAATCACATCAGCTGGGTGGCTGCTGTTCTCTGTGACATAGTTATGATGTCATAATACCCCCTCCAACAGACACTGCACTCGCTCAGCTCTCTGCCCCCTTCCCCCCTCCAATGGAACCCCGGAATCCCTCAGCTCTCTGCCCCCTCCCCACCTCCGACGGACCCGAGTTGGGTTTGGTCGGAGGGTAAGTGAGGTAGGGGTGTCGGGTTTGGTCGGGGGGTGAGGTGGGGGTGTCGGGTTTGGTTGGGGGGGTGAGCTGGGGGTGTTGGGTTTGGTCTGGGGGGGGTGGGAAGGTGTCTGGGTGGTTGAGGGGTGAGGTGTGGGGGTTGGTGTTGGTCAGGGGGTGTTGGGTTTGGTTGGGGGGGTGAGGAGGGGGGTCGGGGTTGGTCGAGGGGTAAGTGAGGTGTGGGTGTTGGGTTTGTTTGTGGTGGTAGGTAGGTGTGTCGGGTGTGTCAGGTTTGGTCTACGGGGGGTGAGGTGTGGGTGTTGGTCAGGGGGTGTTGGGGTTGGTAGGGGGAGACTTGGGGGTGTTGGGTTTGGATGAGGGGGGGTGAAAATGTGAGTCGGAGTTGGTCGAGGGGTAAGTGAGGTGGGGGTGTCGGGTTTGGTTGGGGGGGTGAGGTGGAGTTGTCAGGTTTGCTCTCTGCCCCCATCCAATGGACCCCGCACTCACTCAGCTGTCTGCCCCCTCCCCACCTCCGACTGACCCGAGCAACGCCGGGTATTTTCGCTAGTATGATATATTTCGTACAATGTATACCTTGTGAGGTATTACTTGAAAACTCAATCTGCTGAATATCTTTGTCCTGTCACACATCTTAGCAACACTATGTGTAAAGATGTAAGATCCTACTCTATGACTGTTACTGAAATATGTTGTAATTCTGGATAATACCCACAAACCATTTTCTCAGAGACAAAGACACAATGGTATGCCAGGAGGTGTTAAAAAGCTATCACCTGCTTAAGCAGCTATTCGCCAACAGGAGAGAATGTGCAAACAAGAAATTTACATTTCATCTCAGAAATGTAGTTCAAATCTCACTTACACAGGAGACTGTCTGTGGGGGGAACAGTTCTCAAAAAGGGGAGGGTGGTATACAAGAGAGGGACAGTGGTCTCCACTTCACCTCTCCTCCACTTGTCTGTCTGCTCATGACACCAACAACTCTCAAAGACTGAACTAAGCGGGGGAGTAATTCCCAGGGTGAAAGGAGATGCAGACTGGAAAATTTACAACAGCGTATGTTGAGACAAAACCTTTGTTTTTAAATTCATTCAGCTTGTCAAGTTAGAGTAATACACAAGTTAATACCTTTTATTTTCTTTTATAACCAATCCAGACTTTTATTCATTATCACTTGTATCATTTAGGATAGCAAGGCAAGGTGTATATATAATTTTCTGTGATGAAAGGATGGACATTCTATGAGTTTGCGTTGTTCAGTTGTGTGCTGGGCGGTACAAGAAGCAGTACAAGCTGAAGGCTGTTTGAGCAGGCCAGGTGTAGATGTTCTGACAGTAAAGTGGTATAAAAGGCACCCCAGGCTAGAGTGTGAATGGGACACAGCTGTTCAACAGTCTAAATTGTACCGGGGGGTGTCATAATATGACATATTGGTCTGGACATTTTGGTGTGAAAAAGCATGTAAGCATTAACAGCTACCTTTGCTGCTGTGGTCTTAGAGCAGCAGCAACAAAGATTAGGTCAAGGAAGAGAGTCGTAACACCCAGCAGCATCCAACTACTACGTGCATCTTCATTTACTAGGTAAATGCTAGAAACGCTGGGAATGTTTGAGGTGATGTATATGTATTGGGTAGGATGCTGGAGAAGGAATACATTTAATGCTGACTAAAAGATGTTGGATTGATAGCTCTAGAATAAGTATGGCACAGAAAATGAACATGCAAGCTTCTTAACATTGCCCTACCTCTGTGTCTTGATCCTTGACTCTGGAGGGACTGCCTTTATTCTCTATGCTCATTCAAGTCCTTGGCATCTCTGCTGAGTCTGTCAAGAAGTGTGCCGAATTGTGACATGAGTTTTGTGATATGGCCACCTGTCCCGGAACTGGACTGAGACCATCAATCTTTTCACAAAAGCAACCAAGAAAAAATGATGTCTGTGATCTTTGGGAGATATGTGGAGAATGAAAGTAAGGATGAAAGACCAGTTGATGACTGATTAATGTAAATGAATGGTGGATTATACAGCCTAACGCAGCCTCCAGGTCTTCTCAGGTTTATTTACACATTACCGTCATGAGAGGTAGTATAAATGGAAAGCAACATAATAATGATAACAATAAAAGATCTGAGAATAAAGAACCAAACATTTGCACATCGTATATTTTAAATGCCAAGTAGGATAAGTGGAACCTCTAAATGACTTTTGCAATTGTCTTCAATATTACTTGTTGGGTTAATTAGTAAAGAGGAATAATGTTAATGAATTAGTCAATAAAAGACCTGAAGTTTTATGTTTTATGTATCTTTATAAGCTGATAAGAACTAAGTTACACATACTCCTATTATTTGTATTCCTCAGACCAGACATTTTGGAAATACTCAGAAGTGTTTTCATTAGCATCCATTTCATGGGAATACTAGGTCACACAGTACATTTTGTACTATTGTGTAGGTTGTACAGTATATTAAGCAACAAACTTAAAACAAATATTTTACCTTGGTCATGCCACTTGAGGGTTGGAATACCATTAAATGAACAAGCACTGGTCTTAATGAGGACTTTCACGCCCAGGTAGACTTCGAAGAACACACAACAACAATTTACGTTGCCAGAAATTTTCTGCTTTCATTTTTTACAGTGGGTTATATTTTCCTTTCATAGCAAGCCTCCTCCCTCACAAACCAGAATTCCCTGCAACTTAATGTCATAAGCCTATGTTCATTACATCACAATCTGTTTCTATGGAAATGCTTATGTGGATTGTTGTATACTTTTTGCCCATTGTACAACAAATTTGATATGAACCATGTGTTCAGTGGAGTCCAAAGAACTGTACTAACTATACACAACAGCCCAGGTTTAGCTACCTACACACACTGCTACTCTGGTACAATTCCAAACACCGAAAGCATTACTAAAGGGCTCAACCACTATTTAAAGGGATACAACACAATTCCTATACAGTTCATGGGTTATTATGAGCAATTGCTGCTGCTATAGATTATTATGAGCAAATGCTGGACACCAATGGGCAACAGTACAGTACCTGAGGGACACAATTTGTGGGGAGAATGTGTGATGCCTTCCCAAGAGTGATTATGCCTGTGTTAGAAGCTGTCATGTGACAATGGTAACAACATATCAAGAAAGAGTTGCTTCCTTCTTTAGCTCAGGAGCAGGAGTTGTTTAGAAAAACTTAATAAATCTGAGAATGCATTGGTCAAATGTAGAAAATCTATGACAGACTCTCAGGGCCATATTCTCTGCTGGTCAGAAAAGGCAAAACCCCTCCACTGAAATACCTAGAGCTCCGCCTACTTCCACCAGCAAAAGCTTTAGCCCTCAGGCCTTAGAGAGAGGCCTACTCAGAAGAAGTGTGCTTATTCTCAGGTCTGTAGCTGACTGTGTGTTGACAGAGATTTGCCTCTGTATTTTACATTATTGTTATTCCTAGCTTAGGCCTTGTCTACACTACCGGCTGGATCGACGCGTAGACATCTATCTATTGGGGATTGATTTATCACGTCTCGTCAGGACACGATAAATCGATCCCCAGAGGCACTCCCGTCAACTCCAGAACTCTAGCTCACCAAAAGGTGCAAGGCAGAGTTGATGGGGGAGCCCACTGCCAACTGCTGCTGCCATGAGGACAGCAGGTAAGTTGACCTAAGATGTGTTGACTTCAGCTATGGTATTCACGTAGCTGAAGTTGCGTATCTTAGGTCAACCCTCCCCGCTAGTGTAGCCCAGGCCTTAGAGTAGGAGAGTAATATATAAACTTTAAAATTGAAAAAAATAATTAAAAAGCATATATCCAGAGCAGCCTGAACCATCTACTGTATATATATATTATTTAACTATCCTTTGTGGGTTTTACATTACGTGTGAGGAGAACCCTGCGGGATGTATATAAGAAGCCTGAAAGACATTGAAATTGGCAGGTGGTCATGGAAAACAAGCATGAAGGAGGCTAGTATTGATTGCAGAGAGGATATTAAGTATAAATGGAGATCAGCTTGTTTAGGTTCATTCTGAAGAGAGCTGCTTTGGACTGTACATCCTCACTCTGTGTGTGTGTGTGTGTGTGTGTGCGTGTGTGTGCGCGAGTTACTGGTGATTATACTGTACTTTCACTTTCCACTGCTGATGGTTAAAATAGCTAAGAAAAGAGAGCATGCCAATCACCTTCCCTCTCCCTCCCAGCACTGTGGTCTTGAGTCCAACTCAGCTGCCATAAAGGCCACTTTAACAAGCAATAAAGCCAGTTTAACAGGTCCTTTGGGAATACTTCCAGTGCAGAGGCAGCATAGAGCTTCCATAGGGAATGTGATAATTTATGTTTTAGGCCACTGACCCTCGGAGCAAGCCAGAAGAGGTGCCAAGGTGGTATAAAGTGACCTTTGTGCTTCTCCCCTTAGGTGGCCCCTCACAGGGGTGAAACAGATTCTAGCCCCACTTCTTTCTGACACTTTCCAGCAGTCTCTATCCCACCCATCTCTTCTATCTCCGATCTTTAAAACAATCCCAGAACTCTTAGATTAAAATGCTGTTCTCACCACCCTTTTCCAGTTTGTCAACAACCCTCTGTAGCACAATCAGAAATAAGGAGCCCAATCATGTGTGTTCTCTCTGATAGATTCTGAGCAGCAGTGACCACACACAACAAAAACCATTTAGAGCAGTGTTTCCCAAACTGTGTTCTGTGGGACACTGGTGTTCCGCACAGTGTGAATAGGTGTTCCGTGAAAGAATCGTAATTTTAAAAAAAGGGTCTTCACATTTTTTTTTAATTGTAAATTTGGCAAATTTGAAGCCTAGTTTACAACTTTTTTTGCATGATTATAATTTATCAAATAAAATATATTTAAGCATAAACAAGACAATTTTCTATTTGAAAAACCAAATGACTACAAAATAATATGATAAGTGTTCTGTAAATATATACCAGACTAAAAAGTGTTCTATGGCCAAAATGTTTGGGAAACATTGATTTAGAGTATCAAAATAAGAGAACTGCTTTGCACAGGAAGTGTTAAAACATCACCTGCTTTCTACCTACATGTACTCTTTTCCACCTGTGTTTCTGCCCAACAGGTTTGGTGCTCCCAGAAAAACAGTTCATCTTTAGGCAAATCAGTTTTTTTGGCTGAGTCAGAAGTGGCACTTCTGGGGATTTATGATGCAGTGCCAGAGTCCAGTACTCCTCTCACTTATACTGGTTTAACTCCAGTGAATTCAATGGAGTGACTCCACTGATTTACATAGTGTAAAGGCAGGGTCATAGCCCTGTCCCCATTTGGATAAGAAAACTGCACTGCTAAAAGCAAGCAGTGATATCCTAAGAGAACTTGTAAAAAGCAAGAATAGTGACTGAATATATTTGAATACACTAAATAGCAGATCAGCCCTAGATTTTGCAGGACCCTCTGCATAAGAATGTGTAGGACTCCATTCAGCTCCTCCTCCAGACTGACTTCCCCAACCCCAGTGGTGATACATACACCCAAGAGACGTAAGCCACATACACCACATAAAAGAAGATTGGTCTCTAGCCATAATTAATGGGTTGTGGCAACTGAGGGGGTCAGAGGATGTGGGAAAGATTCTCTGGTTCTGAGGGATGGAAGCACAGACCTTTTCATAATGCAGAACTATGAACACTTGCATCCGTTCCCTCAGCCAAAGTCCGGCCCCCGTAAGTATTTGTTGTTGGTGGTTGTTTTTTTAAACTAGTCACTGTAAAATTTTCTCAGTTACACCAGTGCAAATCTGGAGTAAGTCTGCTGAAGTAATTGAGAGCAGAATTTGGCACATTATTCATATCTTTTGCTAAACATTAAGAGAATGTTTCTTTTAAATGCTGAGTAATTCTAATGGGTTAGAGATGGAGGATGGCACAAGATCAGAAATCTCAGAACACACTGGTGTTAAGCTACTTATCTTGTTCTCAAAACAGGCAGCTCTAGCCCTCAGCAGCCCCTCCCTGTCCACTTCCTGGTATAGAGTCATGAGCTACCAGAGCCTCATTTCTGGCTTGAGTGGCTCCAGCAACCTGAAGCTATACTGATTGCTGAGATAGCCTTCACAGATTGAGAGGGGGACATGAGGTGCATTTCCTCCCATCAGACCAGCCCAGGTCCACCCCGACCTAAACCTTTCCAGTGCACAGACCCCAACCTACAAGGAACCTGAGGAGGCACCCAACTCCCCATTGCTTCAACATGGAACTCAGATCACAATCTGGACTAGATTATGGCACATTGTGAGAGAAGAATCAGACTCAGTGAGTTCAGTATTAGTTCATTTTATCTTTTCCTTCTCCTTCACCCCTCCTCCAAATGTTTCCTTGAATTGTTATAGAAGATGATTCATAAAAATGTGTAACCAAGGTATGGAATTCTCCTTTTCCTCCTTGTTTTAAAAACTTATTTAACCAAATTCCACAACAAATTACGCTCCTGATAACGATCACATTTATTATTTTGTTCTAGGAAAGTTTAACAAAGAGAGTTGGACGGGGCAGGTTTTTCATTAAGATTGCTGATGTCATGCCACTAGTTGGAATCTGCACAAAGCATGCAGGGTAGCCTCAGAACATTGTGAAATTAAGTTAAAAACCAGAACAGAGGTCCTCATGAAATTCCAGCTGCAAAGAAAGAAAGAAAGAAAGAAAGAAACTAAGTTCCAAAACATATAGAGGTTGTGTGAAATGCACACCCAGTAAGACTTTAAAAAAAACAACAAAAAACCCACACAAACCCAACTATACCCAACACTTTGGCCCCAGTTCTGCAATTAGAGCTGCCCTGACAATCAAGGTCAGTACTGCCTTTTGCCTGAGTCTGACTGTGTGGATCCAGTTGCAGGACTGGGGCCTGTATTTGTATTTTGAGATGTGCCAAAGCTGCAAAGTTAAGATCCAGATTCAAACAGCCTGGGGTGGTTCATATTAAGGTTCATATTTTGTTTCAGCCTATTATATAGGCAGAGATTAGCTGCAAACTTTGAATCAGACAGAGATCTGAACTTAATCAAAAGTCTAGGGATGTTAGTTTCCAGGGTTTCAGTTTGAGACCGTTTCTGTTTGCCTTATTTGCATTATTTTAATAAAGAACACAATGTTCAATGCCATTATTTCCTTCTCTAATACACTGAGGTCAGGCTGGAATCAGGGCATCATTTAGAGCAGCCTTTTTCCTGTTCCTCGGCGGCACAGCGGACCCTTGTCTGTCCGACAAAAAGCCGCCAAATTGAATACTTCCGCATTCGGCGGCTATTTTTGGCGGACATGCCGAGTGCTTCCGAGAGCGCTTGGTATGTCCACCGAAAAGCCACTGAATGCAGAGCGAATCAATTTGGCGGCTTTTCAGCGGCGGCAGGAGCTCGCGACCCCCCCGTGGGATCACGACCCCCAGTTTGAGAAACCCCGATTTAGAGTGATGCTTCTAAACTGGCAAATGACAAACGAATAAGATAGAACTGGACTTGGAATACAGTTTGTTAAACACCGCCCTTGCCAGAGCGTTGCATTTAAAACAAGGGATACTATCAATAGCCACAGGCTTGAAGTAAGGTTCTTTTAAATGCAAAGAGGACTCATGGAATCCTACATTTTGCACCAATGGGACTCACAAAAGTCTTATACACACTCCTTCTGATCACTATATTTAGGGTTGCCAACTTTTGTAATATTAAAAAGACACTCCACCCTTTCCCCCGGAGGACCCACCCCTGCCCCGCCTTTTCTCCGGAGGCCCTGCTCCTGCCCCTTCCCCCCAAAGCCTTGCCTCCCATTTCCTCCTCTTTCCTCTTCCTTCTGTCACTCATTGCTTTTTCCCTCTCACCCCATCCTTGCATGGATAGGGAGGGACTTGCCTGTTTTGGAGAGGCTGGGAGCTGCACCCACTTGATACGGGGCAGAATGCTGCTCAGTTTTAAGGTTGGAAAGTTTGGTTTCAGTTTTAAAATGTTCCTTTGAGCATTGTCTGTGCTCCAAGAAGCATTTTAAAAGCTCAGTTTCAGTTATACATCTTTGTTGACTACTTTTATTTCTGTGGATTTATAAGCCCATACAAAGGGGGCTATCCCAAGCTGTAGGCACCCATAGCATTCCATTAAGATTGCTGAAACAGTCAAATTAAATTTGGCTAAAACTACCAAGTTTTGTCTGCTTTACAATTCTAAACCAAGGTCGTCTCAAGTGTTTTCCTCCACGAACATGATCCGAGCTTTTCATTGGTGACAGAATCTGACCAGGTGAAATTGTAACTGTTTCTAATGTGGTCAGCAGGACATCCGGATTGCATTCCTGATTCTGACACCGTCTAGCTGTGTGGCCTTGGGGTAAGATACTTGACCACTGTGTCTCAGCTACCACAGATAAAAACTGGGTATTTAGATGATTTTTGTCTGTAGAACTAGTGGGGAATTTTTTATCTCAATGATTTTCTAACAAAATGAAAGCAAAAATCAAGAAAAAATGAAAACCAATTTGTTACAAAGACAAATATTTACAATTAGATAAGTTCAGAAAGGATAGGTCCATCAGTGGCTATTAGCCAAGATGGTCCGGGATGTAACCCCATGCTCTGGTTGTCCATAGGCCACTGACTACCAGGATGCTGGTCCTGGGCTAGAGATCACTTAATGATTTCCCTGTTCTGTTCATTCCCTTTGAAGTACTACCCATGGAAGACAGGATATTGGGCTAGATGGACCATTGGTCTGATTCAGTACTGCCATTCTTATGTTCAAGTGCTCGTGTCCACCATTCTGTCAAAATGGCCAGAAACCAGGCGAGTAGCCTCTCACGACTACTGGAACTATTGAGATGAGATGAGCATACAAGATAGCACCATATATAAAGGCAGTTGAAACATAATGCTCAGATAATTGAGAACAGAAAGATGCTATAAAGAATATAACAGAGCTATTCTGGAATAGGAGCCTGTATCCAAAAAGCCAGAGATGTTGTCTCTGCCTGAACATGAGTAAAGATATCTGAGATATGATGAGCATTTGTTATACCCAGGGAGAAACACAGGCCAAACAGTAAAGAAAGACTGTGAAAATAGACAGCATCCCTAACAGACATTGGAGCAAAATAGCAACAGACCTTTTCACCACGAACCACACAAAGTACCTAGTTACTGGAGACTGCTATTCAGACTTCTAGGAACTAGATGAACTGTAAAAAATGACCACAATGACCATCACAGACAAAGCAATGAAGCATTTCAGCTGGCATGGTATCTCAAACTGTCATTTTAGACAAAAGAACCCAGTTTAGTTTCAGTGAGTTGGTGTAATTTACTTAGGAATGAGTATTAAGCATATCACATCAATCACCATACCACAGCTGCCAAATAGGCAGTTAAAATTGCTAACTCTATTAAAGAGAACTGCAAAAAGCAAAGAAAACATGCAGCAAGCCATTCCTGAATGGAGAAACGCTCCCACAGAAGGCCTGTTAAGGAAAAGTGAAACCTGTAGGCCATAATTGCCTAGCCATCTCAAAGTGCAACAGTAAAAATGGCTGACAAGGCTCTCTCGAGGTAAATAAAAAATGATTTAGAAGCATAATTGCTAAACTGTGAGCAAAATTCCCCTAAAAGCCCATGTTTGGAAAAGATAAGAATATGCCAACAGAAGAACAGATTGTTCCCCGTAACTTTCCTATTTGAATAAAAAAAGAAAGGTTATGTTACTGAATCATTTAGGATGACACATATACATTGGACTAAGGTATCAAATGATGGGAAAATTGCTAAATTATAAAAATGAAGACTGAGTTTTGTTAGTTTAAGCTTCACAAGGACCATTAAGTTATATCTATGTAATATTAATAATTTACAGTAACATTGAATGGGAAATGAGAAAAAATTTAACAGCAAAAGTTATGTCAGAGGAAGCTTTTACTAAGTCTGTTTTGAATGCCTTCCTCAGTCTTTCTAAGCATGCTAGGGGTCTTTGTCTTACCTTTTCCTCTGTTTTTTCTCTCCAATACTGAATTATATGTGATTTTCTAACGGATGAGAGAAAACAGTATATTGGACCTTACTGCTTCTGTTATAATCAAAGACTAGCTAGTGCTCCATTTGATATCAGATGGCTGGCGTCTTGAATCTGTGCTGGAAGAAATTAACAAGCATTCCTTATTCTCCATGGTTTCAGTATGTAACTTTCTATGTTAAATTTTGGTTTCCTTATGCCTACCAGGCTCATAAAATTGATACTGCAGATTACCAGAAGTACTTTGTGTGTTATTTCATACTCCTCCAGGCACTTCACTTATAATTTACTTTAGCTTCTTAGCAACAACAATAATATTCTGTCTCCTGGTTGGTAACACCAAGTAGACCGGATGGTGATCATTATTAAATGGTTCTGGCTGATGATTGCACCAGGCTCTCACTTTAGCACATTTCTGCTCACTCTTTTATCAGACTGATATCTTCAGCAGCACTGCTCTTTTTTAACTACGAGAGATAGTTTTAGTGTTTCAAGGGACTAATCTCTGCTATTTTACTCGTTAATGCCTTCTTTCAATTTACCTGTGGCATCTTTTGGTTGTTAGTTTTCCTTTTAATCTTCTTATTCTAAATCCCATTTGAATTCTAAGACCAGGGTTTTATATTTTTCAGCACTCACCCATACTTCTATGGCAGGGGTGGCCAGCCTGAGAAGAAGCCAGAATTTACCAATGTACATTGCCAAAGAGCCACAGTAATATGTCACCAGCCTCCCGTCGGCTCCCCACACTCCCGCTTCCAGTGCCTCCCACCCACTGGCAGCCCCACCGATCAGTGCCTCCCCCTTCCTCCCTACACCTCTTGATCAGCTGTTTTGTGGCATGCAGGGGGCTCTGTGGGGGAGGGGGAGGAGCAAGGGCACGGCAGGCTCGGGGAGGGCGTAGGAAGGGGTGGAGTGGGGGCAGGGCCTGTGGCAGGGACAGGGGTTGAGCAGTGAGCCCCCCCTCCACCCGGCACATTGGAAAGTTGGCACCTGTACAGCCCCGGAGTTAGTGTCTATGCAAGGAGCCGCATGTTAACTTCTGAAGAGCCACATGTGGCTTCGGAACTACAGGTTGGCTATCCCTGTTCTATGGTCTTAATTTCTCCTTTTTTCCTGATCGTTAAAAAACAATAATTCGATAAGATGGTTTCCAAGATCTTCATCTTAACCCCCTTCTCCTCAGCAACTCTAAACAAATGTATCTACCTATATAGACAGACACATGCATGTGTGTGTGTGTTTGTGTTTGTATGTGTGTATGGTGATTTTATTAATGGCAACTGATCATATGTCTAAGATTTATATATTCATCAGCATAAATCTGCTTGCAGATATTGTTTTGTGCTCTTCTGTAAGTGAAGCTGACAACACCTAAAGTAAAAATGAACTAAACAGATAAGCATCTATGATTCAAAGAGAGAAGGAAACCAATATCCTCTAACCCTTAGTCAGTGGTGGGAAGGTAGATTAGAGACCACTACAGACACCCTCTTAAATGTCACTAAGAAGTAAAGTAGTGATTTTTCAAGAGGAGAATGGGAACTGTGGATTCTGTTTTCTGTTCTCCTTGTTTGGAGACAAGGGTTTCCAACTTTACTTACATCTGCTGCACTGATGCTTAACAGTTCTCTTTAGGCCACCCATTTGTTTGTTTGTTTTATAGTTGAAAAGCCCAACAATCAACTCAGTAGAAAATCCAGGATCAGAGGTAGAGCTTCTTCCCAAACCCCTGCCTCTGTCTTCCCTTCCTCTTCCGTCAGCAGTAGGATCAAAGGTACAGTAAGGTCTCACGATTAGCAAGGAGCCTATTTTGAAGACACACGTCCCCTTTCAAACTTAACCAACCATCTTAGTTAGAGGTTGACTAGTAGGCACCTCCCCCTTTCACTGTAAATTATGGACCATAATTTGAAAAGTTATTATTAATTGTATTATAGTATTGCCTACAGGCCCCCCAAATAGTGACCAATATTATGACCATGTTGGCATCAACCCAGTCACTTGCAGGAAGAACATCTGGGCATAGTCTATACAAATAAAAACACAAGAGGGCTCTGACAGGATGCTTGAAGGGCCAGGTGGACTGGTGGTTAGCACACCTGATGTGTGGCCCCTAACTTCCCATACTGGGTGGCAGAGGTGCCTGGCTCTTGACCCTAGGCCAGGAATCCTCTGGCCTACACTTGCATCTGGACTTCAGCCCTTAAAAGAGCGTAATTGGGGGACTCGGGCCCTCCCTGTACACTGGGTCCCAGCCCAAGGTCCTGCATGAACAAACACCATCAGGGTCCTGGTCCCAACCCTGAACTAGTCGTACCTATATCCCTTCAGTTTGGGGCACAGCCCTATTGTCCAACAGTCGGTAGTAGCTCACCTGGAGTAGTGCTCTCTTGTGGACCTTTTGAGGTATCCTGCCATCGCCTCAGGTCCATGAGGGTAGATATAAGGTTGGAGGGGCCTACCCCCACAATGCCCTTGCAGTCAAATAGTAAAGTTCTGCCAAGTGCTCCCCAGCAGTCTCTCCTTTGGTCAGGGACATAGTGCTTCTTTCCCATTGGCTGTCCTGCCTGTCAGGTTTGCAATGAATCTCCCTTCCTATAGAAAGGCAGAGCTACCTCCTGCAGCCAGTCAGCCCTGAACTGAGCCAGGCTTTCCCGTTTTCTTCCTCCAAAGCCCATCACTCAGCCCAGGCCCCACCCCCACTCCAACCCTTCCTAGAAGGCCCCACCTCCACCCACCTCTTTCCACCCCCACTCCACTCCTACCCTTCCTCTTCTCCACCTCTTTCTACTCTCTCTTCTGGGTGCACCCTGTCCCTGACACCTCCCTCCCAGTGTCTCCTGCAGGCTGGGGAACAGCTTTTTCCCTGGTATGTAGGAGGTACTGGGAGGGAGGGTGGAGGAGTTGATCAGTGGGGCCTACAGATCCCCTGGAATTCCCTAGCAGATCCCAAGGTGTCTGTGGACCCCAGTTTGAGAAATGCTGCAATATGACCATGGTTCTGTTGTAACCACACTCTGAAACAGTTCCTTAGGTCCATGGTGCCTTTGAAGCCTGTCATCATGTTTTGACTTCCTGACAGAAGGAGCAAAAAGGATTATTCTTGCATTGTGTCTTGCTGTGGCATATTGAACTAAAAAAAGCGTTAAGTAAAACAAGGAAATATACATTACAAAATTAGGCAAAAATTGCCAGAGAGTTTCTTCACAAAGGGAAACTGGAGATAGTCAGTTCTCCCACACAGAACGCTTCCTTTCAAATTCAGACCCTAGTACACATATGTATACACACAGACACACGCTTCTTCAACAATCTTTAAAAGTCAAACCAAAAGTAAAAACTCTCCAACTTCCTTTCCATGACATCCATTCTCTGCTGGCATCAATTTCTCTGACATTCTACTATACCAAAATCCCTAGGCTTTAAGAACATAAGAACGACCATACTGGGTCATACCAAGGGTCCATCCAGCCCTGTATCCTGTCTACTGACAGTGGCCAATGTCAGGTGCCCTGGAGTGAGTGAACCTAACAGGTATGATCAAGCAATCTCTCTCCTGTCATCAATCACCACCCTCTGACAAGCAGAGGCAAGGGACACCATTCCTTACCCTTCCTGGCTAATAACCATTAATGGACTTAACCTCCATGAATTTATCCAGTTCTCTTTTAAACTCTGTTATAGTCCTAGCCTTCACAACCTCCTCGGGCAAGGAGTTCCACAGGCTGACAGTGCGCTGTGTGAAGAACTTCTTTTTATTTGTTTTAAACCTGCTGCCCATTAATTTCATTTGGTGGCCCCTAGTTCTTATATTATGGGAACAAGTAAATAACTTTTCCTTATTTGCTTTCTCCGCACTCATGATTTTATATACCTCTATCATATTCCCCTTAGACTCCTCTTTCCCAAGATGAAAAGTCCTAGCCTCTTTAATCTCTTTTCATATGGGATCCGTTCCAAACCTCTAACCATTTTAGTTACCCTTCTCGGAACATTTTCTAATGCCAGTATATCCTTTTTGAGATGAGATCACCACATCTGTACGCAGTATTCAAGAGGTGGGCGCACCATGGATTTATACAAGGGCAATAAAACATTCTATGTCTTATTCTCTATCCCTTTTTAAATGATTCCTAACATCCTGTTTGCTTTTTTGACTGCCGCTACACACTGCGAGGATGTCTTCAGAGACCTGTCCACGATCTTTTTCATACAACTAGATCTCCAAGATCTTTTTCATACAACTAGATGTTCTGTAATCTAAAGGCTTGAACCAAAGCAAATGTTTTAGCACAAGGAAGCGGTGTATTTCTTAATAGATTCTTCCTGCATAAAACATTATGCATCCTGGAAGTTTTTAATTCAGTGCTATTAGTGCAGTAAAACGTGCTGTTACTTTTTTTGCTTTAATTTTGTAAAAAAAAATAATTATTATTATTTCAGTGTCTGGCTGGCAAACTGTAGCTCCATATCTATCAGTGCATTTCCAGTTCTATTTATTTTGAGAGTGTCATCTCTTGCATAAATATATCCTGTTTTGTTTTTTGTTTAAATTTTAAGCCCTTTCTAACCTGCTCTACAAACCCATGCATTCTGATCCATAAGCCGTTGAAATCCTTCTATTGGCTTCAATGGTTTTTGGATTGGAGTCAAAGTCCAAATATTATTTAAAATCCAAATGCACCAGGCTTCCTGGAGTTTGATTTTATTAACAAAAAATAAAAATAGAATACAAAAAATTAGCTAAAAATCTTCTCCACGGGCTTGGGTATTCCTAGGCTTCCTCCTTCATATCCTATGTCCCAAAGAACCACTCCCATTGTCTTTATATCCAGGTGAGGTGACAAATGACTTGCCTTAGTGAGTTAGCAGAGCCTATTTAACCCTTAACCAGTAGGATCACTACCTACTAACAGAGTAGGGTGTTTAAAGCTATCAGCCTGTTATAATCTAATTTTAATAGATATTAAATTGTGAAGCTTTACAGATTCACAATTAGTTGTTTACTTCATACTGTAAACAAGTAATTGGATCATTTAGGTACCAGTGTGCTAGGTACTAGTAAAAACCTAAGATAGATTTACGGATATAGCTATTAAGAACCAGATCAAGGGCATGTGAACAATACTCCTGTATGTAGACTCCAACATTAGCCAACAAATACTGCAGAGGATGATGTATAATACACATTATAATGCACCTAGAAAACTATGCAATTATTAGAGTTGGGTGGGAACGGGACTTGGGTGGGAATTCAATTATTAGAGTTGAATGGGATAGATCACGATTCTGAATATTTTTCCTGTATCAAAATGGAAAAAACCCCACCAAAATAACTTGAAACTTCCCATGAAACAAAATTAAAATAAAAAAACCCACAACCTTGTGGGTTGATCAAAAGTTGTGATTTCATTAAAATTTCAACATTTTATTTTAATTCTTAAAAAAAATCTTTTTATATAATATTTAATAGACTTGAAACAAGGTTGCTTTCCAAGATAAAAATTAAACATTCTGTTCTATAAAGGTTGAAACAGAGTGCTTTGGAAGACTCTGCTCTGGAATGTACCAAAATGAAATTTTGTTCAAGTCCACATATTTCTGTGAAACATTTCACTTTCAACAAAATGGCATTTTCTTACAGAGACACATTCTGCTGGAAAATTTCTGATCAACTCCTTTCACATAGCAAGCTTCTGAGTGTGACCCCTCATAAATTAAAACACACTTTTATATGTATTTAACAGCATTATAAATGCTGGAGGCACAGTAGAGGCTGTGTGGAGGCTGACAGTTCATGGCCCCTCATGTAATAACCTCACGACCCCCTGTGGGGTCCCAATCCCGCAGTTTGAGATCCCCTGATCTAGTCTAACCTCCTGCATAACATAGGCCATTGTTGATACTTTGAAAGGTCCATAACCCATGTTGTACAGTGCCACAAAGCTAAGGAAGAAACCATCCATTTGTACAGGAATAACCACTCATTTAAAACATTGGAATATCTACAAGTTTCTGCTTGAGTTGAACAACTGTGTGTCTCCCCCAGCTGCTATTTATCAACAAGATTTCAAGATAGCAGTTAAACTAATTTCCATCTTATATTTGCATGGTCCTATAACTCTTAGCAAAAAATCATTTGTGATGAGTCTGAAAAAAGTATGAGACCTGAATATTTAAAGGGTTGGGGAGGTTCAGGTCTGTATCTCAACCTTGGAGTTCTATCCCATTTCAATAGAGTCATTCCTTCTGTCATTATAACAGGCATTAATTAAAGGATGGAGGTAGAAATCATCGTTAAGCAGCCTTTCCTGTTAAATGAGCCCAAGTGATAATGTGCACACAGAAAGTTTTTGTTTGTTTGTTTAAGTCTGAGTATTTCCAGTGGCAGGAAGACTTAGGAAACTTAGTTTTGAAATACAGATTAGATAAATATAGTCTTCTAGGACTACAGAGCAAACAGATGATGTAGGAATAAAATCTGGAATTACAGGTTTTTCATAACTAAAATGTAGACAAAGTGGGTCCTATACATATCAGATGGTACGCCTGGAAGGGTGCCAAGATAAACAGCCCTGGAGTACTGAGGGTTAAACCAGCATATACTATCCAGCTGAACAACATGTTGATTCATATGGTTTTTCCCCCCTCCTCGAAGCAACTGAGAAAAAACGAAACAGAAGTGAAAGGTAGTAAAGCTGTTGTGAACAAGCCCATCACTGTTCTCTGGAACACAAGAATGTAAGGATTCATTTCTAATGGAATTCTGAAGCAGCAGGGTAAACAAATCTAGGACCAAGCTGCACTCCTTTGCACACCCTGGCAACCCTCTCAATGAAGCCAGTAGGATTGAGGGTGTGACGGGTTGGATCACAGAAACCCCCTTGGGGCTGCCAACTGATGTGCCAAAACTACTCCTGCCACTCCTGTCCCTGCCAGCCTGTGACTCCAGAATGCTGCCTGGTTGTGCCAGACACGCTTGCCAGCTACAAACACAGACCCAGGTCTGAACCACATCCCACAAACTGCAGGCTTAACTGAAAGCAGCGAAAGAAGTGTTCCTGTCTCCAACGCTCAGTTGCTCAACTCCCAATGGGGTCCAAACCCCAAATGAATCCATTTTACCCTGTATAAAGCTTATAGATTGTTCACCCTCTATAAATATGATAGAGAGATATGCACAGCTGTTCCCCCCTCCCCAAGTATTAATACATAATCTGGGTTAAATAAGTAAAAAGTGATTTTATTAAATACAAAAAGTAGGATTTAAGTGGTTCCAAGTAGTAACAGGCAGAACAAAGTTACCAAACAAAATAAAATAAAACACACAAGTCTATGCCTAATACAGTAAGAAAACTGAATACAGATAAAACCTCACCCTCAGAGGTGTTCCAGTAAGCCTCCTTTTACAGACTAGTCTCCTTCTAGTCTGAGTCCAGCAATAATTCACACCCTCATGGTTACTGTCCTTTGTTCCAGTTTCTTTCAGGTATCCTTTGGGGGTGGAGACACTCTCTCTTGAGCCAGCTGAAGACAAAATGGAGGGATCAGGGGGTTTCTCTTGTGGGTGGACACCCCTCCCCCCCCCATGTAGAATGCCAGCTACAAGATGGAGTTTGGAGTCATATGGGCAAGTCAAATGTCCATGAGTGACTC
This sequence comes from Sternotherus odoratus, assembly GCA_032164245.1. NCBI lineage: Eukaryota > Metazoa > Chordata > Testudines > Kinosternidae > Sternotherus > Sternotherus odoratus. The sequence goes on along the minus strand of JAVMKO010000001.1, from coordinate 100,746,015 downwards.
AGAATTTACAGGTAGCAGCCATGGTTCACATGTTATCTTGAACGTCCTCAAGTAGACGTCTTATGTGGATTGGAGCCTTCCAAGATCCATTATCTGTTGTGTGTTTCTTGATTGGGCACTTAACTTGCACATTCCTTTCTAAAGAAGCTGCCCAAATGCCTTACTAAGGCTACTTAAAATCAACCCAGTATACAGTCAATATTCATAATTTTGAATACAAAAATGATACATTCATGCAAATAGGAGGAATAGATTCAGTAGATCATAACCTTTGCAGAGATATGTTACATGGCATATGTAGCATATAACATATTCCAGTTATGACATATATACATTCATAAGCATATTTCTATTAAGCCTCATGGGGTGCAACATCACAGAGGGTGTAATTGAGGGCACGCTTAACCCCAGAATATATGGGTTTTAAAAGTTGTTTTCCATCCCTAGAACCATATATTTAAAAGTAACTTTTCTGTTGTGTCTTGAAAAATTAGCTTACCACAATACTCTGGGAAAAAAAAGATCCCCAGTTGCAAACTTACAATGTTAGCTTGTGAAAAAGATAGTTCCAAAATCATTCCATTGGAATTGAAAAAGTCAAACGTTGTTAGAAAAGATTGAAAATGTTTTAATTTTTTTTATACAGCCAAATGTGGAATAAATGGAGCATAAGGAGAGTCGACTGATGGTAATCAAATTAATTCAATATATTAAGCACATGCCTCTATAACTCAGATTTTTCTTTATGTATGACAGAATATATTCTCCCGCAGTTAGTCACGCTGACGAAGAACTAATTGAAACAGTCAATCATGTTAATATTGAGCTAAGCAACATTATAAGCTCTGGCACGATGGGATGAGAAACACTTACCTATTCCTGCAATCCCTACGCAGCTAAAAACGACCACTAACTTCAGTGGGAGATTTTGCCTTTACTGGAGTCTGGATTTATCATTGCCCAATATCCCGTGTAGTCATTTATACCAGTGTGAAGGAGTTGTGCCATTCAGATAAAAATAGCACCTTGGGACCCCAACCAAGATCAAGTCGCCATTGTGTTTCGACACCATACAAACACAAAGTGAGAGACTGTATCTGCCCCAAAGATCTTACCATCTAAATATGAGTCACTTCCTAAATCAACAGCTATTAATGCCATTGGTGCGTCTGCCTTTTTCCAACGTGCCACATTTTACTGGGCTGGATTGTGCATTCTTTCCACAGTCTTTACTCTTTAGTTTTGTAGGAGCATGAATTTGGCCCTAAGTGTTTCCTGCCGTAACATGAATGAAACACAGGATCAAAGGAACACATTGAGGGCAAGGTGACCAGGGGTACATAAATAGTGGAGCATTTGCCCCATGTCATTACCCACCCTTCCCTGCCCGCCAGTGCTGCAGAAGTTCTGCCCTGGCTCCACAGATCTTCAAGGGCTTCTGATGGAGTAAGGTGGGAGGGGAAACGCCAGAGCAGCAGCAGAATTCCACAGCAGGCTCCCCTTTCAGCCCAGCAGATAATCAAGCCCCAAGCAGCACTAATTCCTATTCACATCTGCACCCACATAAGAGAGTGGAGATACGTGCAAGCAGAGAAGAACTAAACAGGAGCCATGTTGAGAAGTTGGACATCTGCCAATAAAGAGTCTCACTTTCCGCACTGATGTGGCAGCCTCCTTTCCCTGTGGACTCATGGAGTTCGCAGGCAATGAAGGATGCCCCTGCCGCCTCCTTCATAGCCTAACAAACATTTCATCTCACTTGGACCATTCACAGAAAACAGCAGGATGTGAATTTAATGGAGTTTTCTGGGATCTCTGTCCTGTTTCAATGGGTTTTACTGGGGGGGGGGGGGATTTGCTCCAGTACTAAATACGGGCTATAGGATTTGACCCAATGCAGTCACAGTGAGCCCTATGGTTCAAATTCAGTTAGTGCTAAGGATACCCTTTCCCCTTTGTAGCTGTAATAGGCCACCACTCTGCCTGCAACTTACCCATCTTAAGAAAATAATTGATAATATGTTTTTATGGTTTATATCAATGCTTTCAAAATTTACCACAGCAAACTCGTTTGTTGTTTTTGGCATCATGCTTTGACCATTAAGAAAGTGGTTATTTCTGTAACTTGTGGCAATAATCTATTGAGAGGTGGTTATTTCAAATTTTTTACTTTAAGCGGTTAAAGCGGCAAGACAAGCACAGGAATGCATTTCTCTCAACTGCAGGAATGTCATAGGACTAGAGTGCATTGGGTATAACTGCTACAGCAATTGTTAGTGCATAGAGGTTTGCTTTCAGCTCCTGTGATTTCTGGCAGCTGTCCAGGAATAGGGTTCTAAATGGAGGATGAAGAGCAATGATCACAAATTGTAAATAAGCCAGGGTCACTAAAAATAATTTAGATCTGATGGCCAGGGAAAACCTTATACACCGTGATGGATTATTATTATTATAGGTATTGCAGAAGGATCTGAAGACTCTAGACAGGACACGGGTCTCTTTGGGTTATACAGGTTTAATACAAACATATAGGAGGAGAGTAAAATCTTCAAAAGAACCTAAGTGCCTTAAGAACTAAACCCCATTTTTAAACATGATTTACGCAATGCAAATCCCACTGACTTTCAATGAGAATTACACAATTCAAAATAGGCTTTAAGCACTTATGAAAATGTTACCCATAGTATCTCCATGCATAAGCTTATAATCTGATTGAGACATATTTCATTTTGGCACCTGTTGAACTGGGAAATAAAGAAAAAAGTCATCCCGGGAAGGTTTCAAAATATATACAGCCAGTTACGGAATCAAGATTTAAAATATAATATTAAAAAACACTAAGAAAAAGGCATAAAAAGCAAATGTGCGTATATACATTTTTTGCCCGTACACGGCATCTATAGCCAATGATCTCAACTCACTTTAAATCAACCTCAGAAAATTACCATAACATGGGCTGGATATGTCATATACACAGGAATGTGTACATATATTTTGCTGCTTTGCTAGTCCGTAGCAATTACAATTAACCCTCCATAAAGAAATTATGACCCCAAATGACCAGCAATTAATACGTTAAAAATGAAAAAGCACTCAATAGGAGTTTCCAACTAGTGTTGTGTTGTGTTGATTACTAGCTGAAAGGGGGGCCATATTTTGCTCATTTGACTGGAGAGTCCAACCCAACGGAGCTTCCAAGCTGCCCCCCTGAGTAATTATGAGGCTCTAATTTAATTTACTCTTTATATTTTTGTCAAAATACCTTAAATCCAACCCTCCACTTCTGACAACATGCTGCTAGCATAAATCATTGTCTGTAGCTAAGTTTGGTGGGCAAGATATTCATAGAGAGGCAGAAGCTTTTGTTGATCAGCTATTTGAGCAGCACAGTGAAGAGGTGAGGCAGGAGATGGGAATGTTGAGAATAAAAAGAGCAGCTTGCTCACTCAATGATTAACTGGGAATCCACGTGTAAGAATGCTCAACTAGCTTCAACTTTCACTATAACATAAATTACACCCAAAAAACTACAATAAAAGAACATTAAGAAGGTTGGAAAGCCAGGCATTCAAAGATTAGGAAATTCCAGGGCTGGCTGTAGGCACCACTAAAGCAAGCACGTGCTTGGGGGGGCACATTTCCAGGGGCAGCATTCCAGCACCGGCCATCATAGGCACCCACAGGGAAAAATTGACAGCTCCTCGCCCCCCCCCCCCCCAGTTCTCCTCTGCCTCTGTTCTGCTTACTCCCCTGAGTGCACCACCACCACTCCGCTTCTCCTCCACCCCCTTCCAGGCTTGCCACAAAATAGCTGTTTCCTGCAGCAAGCCGGGGGGGGGGGGGAGTAGGAGGGGATAAGCGACATGCCTGGGGGAGGAGGCAGGGTCGGGGGCTTGGGGAAGGGGTTGGAATGAGGCAGGGAAGAGGTGGAGCTGGGGTGAGGCTCGAAAAAAAAAGGGGGGGGGCAAAAAATGTTTTGCTTGGGACAGCAAAAAACCTAGAGCCAGCCCTAGAATATGACAAAATGAACACTGACTGGATGGTCTTCATTCATCCCCAAACTCCACCTCCTGTGAATCTTCATTGTGATAACATTTGTAATTACACAATCACCCTTTCCGCCCCATAGCCTTGGATTTATGTATTTTTGGTATCTATACTATTTCAATGAGTTTCACTGGAGGAGAGATTTGGCCCAATGTTATCTGTCTGTGTGTGTACACACTAACAAAGTCAACTTTTATCAATAGTTACTCATTTCTAATATTTGAAGCACAGGAGTTGGATAGGGAAATACGACATTCTCTGTGGTTCTGGTGTTATAAATTAATCTTGGTAAAGGTTGTATTTGTGTATGTAAGTCTGCACATACATGCAAGTAGTACAGTGGTTGCACTTAAAAGTTTCTAGTGGTTCCACCAGTACTGAACAGGGAGCCACCTATAGAGGAAGCAAACATCCAGGAGGCAGAGGAAGATCTTGATATCAACAAAGACAGCCCAACTAAGGAAGAGATCATTCAAGACATCAACACTTTAAAAATTGGGAAAGCTCTTGGCAAGGATAACTTGAATCCAGAATTCTTTAAGGTAAATCCTAAATTAGCAGCATCTATCCTGGCCCATCTATTTACACCAGTCTGGGAAAGGGAAAATGTGCCAGATGAGTGGACCAATGAGGTTATAGTGAAGATACCAAAGAAAGGAACGCTCAGTGATTGTAATAAAAAAGTGTGATACCAGGCCAGTTATCTGTCCCAAGCAAAAGATTGTGTAAGATCATAGTCCAGCGTATATCAGAGGCAGTTGATAGCATTCCCAGAAAAGAACAAGCTTCTTTTCGGAAAGGGCGTGTATTCACAGACCAGATCTTCACTCTACGAAACATAATAGAACAGTGCTTAGAATGGCAACGGCAACTCTACATAAATTTCATAGACTCTGAAAAGGTTCATGATAGCATTCACAGGACCAGCCTACGGTGCATTCTGCGGGCATATGGAATTCCTTTCCATATAATCAACATCATCAAAAGCTTCTATTTCAACTTTACATGCAGTGTTGATCATAGTGAGTTCAGTTTTGAACTAAAACAGGAGTACATCAGGGGTATGTCATGTCTGCAATTCTCTTCAGCACTGCCATCAATTGGGTAATGCAGAGTACAACAGAAAATGTGCCGAGAGGCGTTAAATGGACACTCTTCTCATCCCTTGAAGACCTGGACTTCGCATATGATGTTGCTCTCCTATCACATATCCAATGCCATACACAAGACAAAACAACTCAACTCAATGCATTCAGCCAGCAAATTGGACTGAAAATCAACCACAATAAGACAGATATCGTGACCTTTAATATTGTCTCACCATTACCAGTATGGAGCGAGGATTATGTTCTCACCAATGTAGAAACATGCACATACTTGGGCAGCACCATCAGCCAAGACAGTGGAACCAGCCAGCTCCCCATCTTACTTCTGGGGGGACAGGGATCAGCACTAGTAGCAGCAGTGGCTAGCTCTGCCTTCATTCAGGTGCTCCACCCCCACTAGGGCTTCCTTTCTCTCCATTTAGATACTCCCAGCTGATGCAGTTGCTTTCATAATTAGCCCTTCAGCTGTGGCTCCACTTTTTAATTGATCCTCTATTTAGGTCCCAACTAACCTTATTGGTAGGGATTTGAGTCACAGGGTACTGAGTCAACTCCTGACTCAGAACCCTTCTCACAAGCAGCCTGTGCTTGCTCAAAACATATTTTCATGTCATATTCTGAAATGACACAATACGTTTCTAATGCTGATATACAGTGTCTGGGTAGGAAATACTCTAAAACACAGATATTCATGGGAGGCAGATGCCTGGGAAAGAGGACAGCCAAAAAAGACGAGAGAGTGATATTGGATAGTAAATTATAAATGAACATACAATACAATCATGGCAAATTAAAAAACAATACAGTAGCTTTGTTTTGACTTCATGCTCAGAAGCATCCTGTTACAAAGTTCGGAGCTGACGGTCCCTTTTTCTATGGCAACAGTGAGAATGTTTTAGGCTAAACTTAAAAAAAAAAACCACTTAATACTATGGAAGAATTTGCTTAGGGGAAGTAGCAGTAACTCCAAGACACAAAGGCCAAGATTTTCAAAAATGGAGCCCTTAAGTTAGGCTCCATGTTTAGGGGCTTGAATAAATTATTGGATTTTCAGAAGTGCTGAATGTCCCAATCTGGCCCAGTGCTACTCTCCAGATGGATGCCACTCTGGTGTGAGTGGACCTAACTGGTAGAGCCCACGCTTCTAATCTAAACCTATTGGCTCAATATGACTGGTCACTTTCCCTAGTTCTAAGTCTCTCAGGCACACACTCAGGTGCAGAACCCATGTCTGACACCCTTCTTGGGAAGTGGGATCTTTAGAATCTAGAACCAGAGACATCACCCTCCTGAGCCCCTTCCCCCCAGAGTCTACCTGGTTGTGGGAGCTCTGGTTTCCAGATAAATCCTTCAGGGATAACGCGACAAATATGTAAGGAACTTCTCAACCACGAACACTTTACTTTTGAAAGCACTACAGCGTTACAACGTAAAGAACAACAAAATCCTGAACACAAGCCCCTTAGGCTGATCTCACCCTTCCAGTGAGACCTGGATTTGGTCAGCACCTTTAAGCCAGGCACCCCTACTTGCCTCCTTAGCCTGGACTCCTTGCATGTTGCAGTGGTCTGGCTTCTTGCTAAGAGAAGCATCCCTCTTTTAAAACAACCTCTGTCCCCCTTTTGCCCATGTTCTTCAGCTGGGTGAGTTCTGGGCTCCAGCATTTCTTCTTTCCTCTTGTTGGCTTTTGTCATTCAAAGTCAATGGCCCTACCAGTACAAAACACATTGTTCAAGTACAGGAGATGGCTCTTGATTGCTCTGCCTTAGCCTCTCAGATGGCACCTAGTGGAAAGCCTAAGACCCTGCTAGCAAATGGATGCACTAATCCACAAAGAGGGCTGCAATATAACATGAGCAACACACTCCATTACAATATGGAGTAGAGCCCCGAATCAAAATGGGGTTCACCAGACAACACGATGTTCCCAATTTGTCATAGACATTTCCCCAAATCGGTCACACTGAGCACCTGCTGTTGCCATCACATTAGCCTCACCGGGAGTTGTAAGGTATTTAAAATGGCCAATTTTAAAAAGTTCTATTTAGGTGCCTAAACACAAATATTTGAAGCTAACTTCAGGTTCTCCTTTTTAAAACTCTTGGCTTACGACACAGAAATTAGATTGTTGAGAACAGTTCTGCACCTGCCTTCACGAACAGATTAGATGTGACATAAAAGGTCTTCTCTAATTTTAATGATTCTTTAAACACTGGGGAGACAGGAAGTTGAGTTAGTCTCAGCACCACATTTTCACAGTTGGAAGATAGGATAAAGCAATATGGTAGCATTATCAGTAGACTGGTGCATGCCAGCCAAATTTTCTTCATGCAAGCAAGTGGAGGACGTGAGGAGCAAACTGTTCTGTGGGCAAGATACGGAAATAAATTACTTTTTCAAGTTTTAACTGAAAAAAGGCAACAAGACAGGGAAGAAGCTTTTAAAAAGAACCATCTTTTGGGTAGCACCAGGAAAAGATAAGGAGATATTACAGTTTATAGTGGGACTGATTTATCTCCATTAAATTTTGTAAGATTTCTTTCTAGCATCTAGCCATAATTACTGGAACTTATCACATAATAAACCTCCCATACCGTAAGAGTTGATGCCAAAACACCAAACAAATAAGCGTCATATGTTGGAAACATTAGTGCACAAATGCCACTAACTTTTCCTCTGTCCTAGCCATGGATACAGGAGCATGAGACTGGGGGCTGATAATTGCTAGAGAAGGCATCAAGTTCTTGGAGAATGCCCTTCTCCACTGACTGCAGAACTAAGTCCTTTCATACTTCCTTCAACAGCCAGAACAGATAGGCATTTGGGTAGCTATTTTTAAGTGACAGTGATATGGAGCAGCATCTAGCCCGTACAAATTTCCCTGTGCTCAAGAAGTAAACCGCCAACATTAATTCATAGAATGAGATCAATCACTTGATCAGTAAATAAACTTTGGTTCCTTTCCTTTTTTAATGTATTTATTTTAAGGAAGCTGCGATTGTGAGTTCAGACGATGGCTGCCCAAGCAATAACGTGTGGGTCTGTGGTTTGGGAATAGGTCAGCAATCCTCATAATGAATCTTAAAGAGTTGCTGAATCTACAAGAATGGAGATATGTTTTTGTATGTTTGACTGGCTACAGATAGGTTGGGGTCTGATCCTGAGAGGGGAGAGCATCCTAAAATCCACATGAACTTCAAGATCACTCAGTAGCAGCCTAAGACACACAGCTGAATATTTTTACTAACCACATAATCTCACTTCTAGTAGCAAAAATATGTAATAATTGCTGTAATGCGTGACATTGGTTTATTATATAAAATTCCAGTATTTACAGCACTCTTATGCAGCATGGGGCTGTATAAACTATTCCTTGTTTTACTAAGGATATTATTACGCACTGTACACAGCAGGGCTGAAGCTGGTTCAAACTATTGCACGTGCTGGTTCAAACTACTGTGCACGTTTCTTCTCCCTCCCTTCCCTCCGCTTCCTGATTTAAAAATCTATAGGACTTGTAGTTCTTGTTTTTGCAAAATGCCCCCAAATGAGCATCTATCATTCTTTGGGAGGTAATTAATTGGCTGGGGTTTTTTCCTTGAGAAGGAGATTTGTTGTGTATTGTTTCCTTTGCTTGTTTTGGAAATTGTTCTCTAGAAATGATCTAAGCAAGGCATAATATTTGTAAAGGTTATTTGTGGAGTAACACACTCCAAGCTGCTAACCAAAATAAAAGCACAAGGGCTGTCTAGAGTGCAGCCTGGAATGGGGAGAGGAAACTATTTTCTTTTTGTTTTGTCCAGAAGCACTATTCTGGGGATGGGGGAGGGAAAAAATTAAAAATTAAAATTAAAATTAAAAACCATTGAAAAATCCCAAGTACCAGGATTATTTTCTTTAGCACCTAATATTTGAAATTCAGGACCTAATGCTCAGGTGGTCAATTTGAACCATATTTAGGCAGTGCAAGACAGGTGGAAAGCTGCTATGAGGGCAACTGGGGATTCCCCTAATGCAGAAGAGTCCTTGGTAGCAGAGATATGTCTAGTTCTTCCAGAGTGTGACCCTAAGGGTGCTGTAAGACTGTCTTCACAGACCACAGATTGAGAACCACTGAAACTATTCTCTTCAAAATACGCTCCTTCAGCTACTGTGGAATAACTATGCAAAGCAACACTAGAATGAACAACACATGCATTGTTTTTTTTATTCTTTTAAGGAAAACATTTGTTTTGTAAAATATTAAATAAACAAAATATATTGTAGGAAAATAATAATAAAAGCAATAGGGACTGTATTTATATAACTGTATCATGTAGAGGCTCCCCTCTGAATCAGAGCCCCATCTGTGCTGTACAGAAACATAGCAAGAAAATGAAGGCCCTGCCCAGAGTTCACAATCTAAATAGATAGGGCAGACAAAGCATGGGAGAAAGCAAGTATTATTCCCATTTTGGATGGGAGGAACTGAAGCATAGGCTTGGACGACACTGGGGAGGGGGTCGACCCAAGATATGCAACTTCAGCTATGTGAATAATGTAGCTAAAGTCGGCGCATCTTAGACCAACTCACCTGCCGTCCTCACGGCCGCAGCGGGCTCCCCTTATCGACTTCGGCTTGTGCCTTTTGGTGAGCTAGAGTTCCTGAGTCGACAGGAGTGCCTCTGGGGATCGATTTATCACGTCTTGATGAGACGCGATAAATTGATCGCTAATAGATTGATCACTACCTGCTGATCTGGCGGGTAGTGAAGACATATCCATAGAGTGATAAAATGTCTTGTCCCAGGCCATACAGGAACTCTGTGGCACAGCCAGGACTTGAATGCCAATCTCCTGAGTATCAGCACATTGCCTTAACCACAAGGCCAAACTACAATACAGCCACATAGGACTCTGGATTCATTGTGGTGGCACATGTGTAATAGAGAATTCAAATTTTACTCTTTTTATGTTTCCAGTAATTGAATCAGATTTCAGGGTTATTGAGTTCAAGAACATTGAGAAACAGCTGTCAAGTATATGAAGCTGAAAACAGTCTTGAGGAGAATGTTCTTTGAGGATTTCTGATGTAAAATGGGCCTATGCCAGGCTGTTCAGGTCTGGTTCCCAACATTTTAGGAATATCTGGACCCAGGACTTGGTTTCTAGCCCATTTCTCTTTTAATGTGCCTTGTATGTTTGGCAAATACTGTAAGGAAGTGAAATAAGTCATTAACAAATATCAACCATTCTTCTGTTTGGACATGACCGTTACTCCACGTTCCTCTACTTACCTTTTTGTTCCCTTCTCCCATAGGCATCTTTGTGCCTTCCCTCATGCTGCCCTGCACTCCTCAAATGTCCTTTCTGATCCCATATGCCATGCAACACTCTCTTCTCTTTCTCCTCCATCTCTTTACTCATCTTTTTCTACAACCCCTCAAACAACCTAATCCAGGGGTGTGCAAAATTTTTGGCCCAGGAGCCACATCAGCGCTGCGAAATTGTATGGAGAGCCAGGTAGGGAAGGCTGTGTCACCCCAAACAGCCTGGAGGCTCTTGAGAGCAGTTCCAAGGAAGAGGGAAGGAGCAGCACATGGTAGTGAGAGGAGGGACATCTGAACTGCCGGCAATTGACAGTCTGCTGGGCAGCTGCTGCACAGGGAATTTAGGGGAGTGGGGAGAGCTGGTAGGGGGGCTGCCGGTCCACCCTGTTTCCAAGCCCCCACCAGCTAGCTTCAACAGGCTGCTCTTCCTGCAAGCAGGGAACAAAGCTGGAGGCTGCCAAACAACATTAGAAGGGAGCATTGTGCAACTTTAAACGAGCATGTTCTCTAATTGATCAGCAATGTAACAACGAAACAATGTTAACTGGGATGACTTTAAGCGAGGAGTTCCTGTAATTGAAAACTTCAGTTTTTGGTTTGGCATCCCTTCTAATCCTTGCTAATAGCCTCTGATGGACCTATCCCTCCATGAACTTATCTAGTTTTCCTCAAACAGTAAAAAAAAATTAAAACATTAATTAATTTGGGGTCTTTGACAAAAAGTCAAAAGTTCTCTCTCTCACTGATGCACACCCACCCACCCAAGCTGTGATTTTTTTGGTCAAATCAATCTGATTCTTTAACAGGATAGCAAGCCTTGTGCATAGGGTGGAAGTAGTAGATGTGGTAGATCTTGACTTTAGTAAGGCTTTTGATATTGTCTCACATGACTTCTCATAAACTAGGGAAGTGCAATCTAGATGTAGCTATTATAAGTTGGGTGCAAAACTGGTTGGAAAACCATTCCCAGAGAGTAGTTATCAGTGGTTCACAGTCATACTGGAAGGGTATAATGAGTGGGGTCCCACAGGGATCAGTTCCAGATCCGGTTCTGTTCAATATCTTCATCAATGATTTAGATAATGGCATAGAGAGTACACTTATAAAGTTTCCAGATGATACCAAATTGGAGGGGTTGCAAGTGCTCAGGAGGATAGGATTAAAATTCAGAATGATCTGGACAAACTGGAAAAATGGTCTGAAGTAAATAGGATGGAATTCAGTAAGGATAAATGCAAAGTACTCCATTTAGGAACAATCAGATGTACACACACAAAATGGGAAATGACTGCCTAGGAAGGAGTTCTGCGGGAAAGAGATCTGGGGGGTCATAAAGGACCACAATCTAAATACGAGTCAACAGTGTAATGCTGTTGCAAAAAAGCAAACATCTTTCTGGGATGTATTAGCAGGAGTGTTGTAAGCAAGACACAAGAAGTAATTCTTACGCTCTATTCTGCGCTGATTAGGCCTCAACTGGAGTATTGTGTCCAGTTCGGAGTGCCACATTTCAGGAAGGATGTGGACAAACTGGAGAGAGTCCAGAGAAGAGCAACAAAAATGATGAAACACTTGATTTATGAGGGAAGATTGAAAAAAATTGGGTACGTTTAGTTTGGAAAAGAGAAGACTGAGGGTGCGGGGGCATAACAACAGTTTTCAAGCACATAAATGGTTGTTATGAGGAGGAGGGAGAAAAATTGTTGTTCTTAATCTCTGAGTATGGGAGAAGCAGCAATGGGCTTAAATTCAGCAAGGGGGGTTTACGTTGGACATTTAGGAAAAACTTCATAACTGTCAGAGTGGTTAAGCACTGGAATAAATTGCCTAGGGAAGTTGTGGAAACTCCATCATTGGAGATTTTTAAGAGCAGGTTAGATAAACACCTGTCAGGAATGGTCTAGATCAGGGGGTGGGCAAACTTTTTGGCCTGAGAGCCACATCTGGGTGGGGAAATTGCATGCCGGACCATGAATGTAGGACTGGGGCAGGGGGTTAGGCAGTGGGAGAGGGGTGCGGAGTGCAGGAAGGGGCTCAGGGCAAGGGGTGGGGGCAGAGGTGGTGTGCAGAGTGCGGGAGTGGGTTGGGGTGCGGGGATGCAGGAGGGGCTCGGGGTGTGGGCTCCGGGGTAGCAGCGGTGCACACTGGGGCAAGGATAGGCTCCCTGCCTACCTGCCCTGGCCCCCCAGAAGTGGCCAGCACCATGTCCCTGTGGCCAGATTATGGGTTTTTCCTCAAGGGACTGCTTCAGATGGATAGATCTAAAGGTGGGTAATTTGCATTCCCCTCTTCTTAAGTATTTCCTAGGAATACCACTTAATTTTGTCTAGCACATTTTCAAAGGGTACACTTCCCAGGGTTTATGTTAGCCATAGCTTCCCCTTAAAGTTACATACAGTTCCCCAATAATACATAAACATTTGCATTCTTAATACAATGAACTCCTAGTATGCTTTAACTTAATCCGACAAGATTTACCCTGGATATTGCAGGAAATTGCGATAGTAAGCTCTTTGAGACAAAGACCTTTTTAATATTTTTGTAAACTGCACATATTTTTGATATATAAATAATAGTAATATTTTTTAGTAAGTGGCCTTAAATGATTAAATGATATGGGTATGTGAGTGCTATAGCTCTGCCATGTAAACAGTGATAACTCCTGTGGCATTCCAGATTCCCAACAGGTAACAGAGCACATGCATAGAGGCTCAGGAACGTAGTGAAGGAACCACAAGATTTCAGAGAAGAAACCCATCACTTCTGGATCCCTGAAACTCAACTGAGAAAGAGAGAAGCAGGATAAAGTTTGGATCAACCTTTAGGAGGTATGCTCTGGCTGGCTGGCTGCAAGGCAGCTGACCTCTTAAAAGGTTATAAATGCTGCTTTGCTTAGGGACAGACAGTGTTAAAGAGGAAGAAGGCGTTCTTAAGAACTGGAGATCTGTATTGCTGTAGTTACGCTTCATCTGAGGGAACCTCATGGAAAAGGAGAACTACCTACTGCCCAAATGAATCTTAGATGAATTACACTAAGATAAATAGGTGCAAGGTATGCATATCTAGGCTCAGGTGCAAATTAAATGCCATGACTCCTGGGATCTTTGAAGCATACACCCGAGTTCATCACAACATATGAAAGAGAGTGCCTTTCTTTTGCAACAAAAACAAGTCAGAAATGAAGCACTTCCAGAGGAGGGCTTGAGATGCTATAGAAATTGAGGATTTTTTCAATAGGCTACGGGGGGGGGGGTGTGAAAATACAAATTAATTTTTATTTTTATTTTTTAGACTGGCAAATTTTATTTTTGGTTGGCGTTTAAGTAGGGCATGGTAGCGGAAAATTCCATTTGACAAAGATAATCCAGCTCTTTTCTTGGTAATGAAGCAGAATGCAATTCACAGCTTTTGTTTAAGTATGTCCTTGAACAGTATGTATTGTCTGCTAACTGTCTGCCTCCGTTCATCGCTTTTGAAAACAACTGAGGTAATTTTAGATCCCTTTAGGTGGCTCGGTATTTTCAGATGAGACAGTCCATCTATCCATGCCGCTGCATTAGTAGCCTCACAAAGAGTTTTTCCTCACTAACATGGGATCATAGCTTGCACCTTGACCCTCATGGATTCAGTTCAGAGCATTTGATCTCAGAACTAGGCTGGGATGAACAAAAAAAAATCTAATCAAGTGATGGCATGCAGGAAGAAATAATATAATAAACAGAATGACTGTCTCAAACATACTTATCTCTGTTTACTATCAAGTAGTTGTTTTAATGTATGTGAGGAAATGGAACTGCCTACAATGGTCATTCTGGAGTTCAGGTAGATAGATAGTATTGTGTCCAACAAATAGAGAGAGTCGATTCAGGCTTCTGTCCTCCCCTAAACGCTGAGCAGGAAAATCCCCACTAGAGATCCAGGGTACAACATGTAGAGGGGCCTAGTACTTATGAGCAAGTAGAGAACCAGTGCACCTAAAATAGCAGATTCCTCTTCTTTGAGTCAAGTGCTCCTCTGGGATTATGGCCAAACCACTGTGCTCTTTTGGGACTCTACTCAATGTAGGCCTGCTGTTTGTTTTCCAAGTAGTTACCAAAGTACCACAATGGCAGACTGAGATGGAGTCCCTTATTTAACCACAGGACAGGTATGGAAGAAGCAGCCAAAGAAAGGGAAAGCTTCCCCATGCTGCAGTATCAATGCGTACCTCAGCCCTGATTTAGAGGATTCTCCTCTGACGGTGAAAGCATAATTTAATCCCCTTGGACCATTTAGTTCTTGGCTCTTCTGCCAAGACTGAGAATCAGAGTCAACTGCAGGGGTAATCTGTGGAATGGATACCCATCAGTTAGATACTGGACTGACAGCCCCACCAAATTTCACATAGGTCACCGAGCAGCAATTGAATGATGATTTTCAGTCAATACCAACCCATGATGGATTTTAACTGGAGACCTAGAGGAGAAAACTCCTGTATCCCATTATGAATCCCTTACGCCAGTTAGGTCTTTCTGACCAACGTTACTAATCTATCCTAACTTTCCCCCTTTTCTTACTTTTTTCTGAAGATGACAGTATCTTGAAATGCAAGTGAATAGTCCTACTGCTCCAGGGCCAATGCCAACAAACCAAACATAAGTGGCCCTTCCTCAGCTCTGGCAATTTCCCTCCGACCACCACCACAGACTTAATGTACCACTTCTGTATTGTCTTTGTGTCCATGAGCCTGTGAAGCAAGAGTTGATTGACCTCTGAACCTCTACATTAAGCATTCCCCTACTTTACAAGTGGCATTTCTCTCCTTTTTGGCACTGGAATCATTTACTAATTTCTTCCAAGATGTCAAGTTACAATTCTCCACATTATTTGAAACCCCGGCACCTGTTGATTCATGCCTTTATTTATAGAAGAGAAGATCCCCACTGAATAGCCACAACTACAGGTTGTGACAACCTCCCAAATGCCTTTTAAAACCCACAAACTCTGCCCAATTAGACTATTTTAAGAAAGAGCATATAGCCATTTTTTTCCTTGGTGAATTTAATCTTAGAACTTGCTGCCACACTTTGAGAGCTTGGCCATGGAAATTGTTGTTAACTTGCTTCCCAGAAGAGAAGAGCATCCCATGTTGTAATCAAACACAGAAGCTGAAAGGAACATGAAATTACATACATCAAAGTGGAATTACATACCTCAAAGACTAAGCTGAAAGGCCAAATATTATCTGGATATCAACTGGGGGTACGCTGTAGGGTGTTGCTTAGAAAGGGGATTGCCATCGATAAATGGGCATGCATGCCCGGTAGCACTCCCTGATGGCCAAGTGTAGCTGTGCTGAGGCGTGCCTCAATTTCTCATTAACTCAGGCTCCCTTAAAAAAGTCCATGCAGGTTACATGTTCAAAACATTCCATCTTCTGGTGTCCTATTTACTACATGCAGCGCAAAGTCTTTCAAAAGTAAGCTCAAACCTACAAAATTTCCATTCCAGTTTCAGCTGTGCCCGGCTCCTCCTCCATTGCTGTGTGTCCTCTATTTAACAATTCTTTTGCCCCAGTCTCAAGCTGGGCCCATCCCCTCTTCCCTTCAGAGGGTCTGTCTTCCCTTCAGAGTTCCAAAACTCTTCTTCCTCAGTCCAAGTTGGGCACAGCCCTTCCGCCATGGAGGTCTGGCGCTCTGTTCTCCCTGTATCTCTTGCTAGGAGTTGAGCCTCTTTCACAGGCCTTCCCCTCTGATGTCTTCCCCCTGCTGACTCAGGGCCCTGCAAAATCCTCCTTACTCCCTACCATGTCTGCAGACATCACTCCCAGTCACCTCTACCTGGTTTTCCCTTTTATAAGGCCCAGATGCCAGCCCCACTGAGCAGCAGGTCAGCAAGTCCAGGTTCACTGGACCCTGCTCTCTTTCTCACAGATGCTCAGTCACACTGTGACACTTACCCTGCAGAAGGACCCCTCAACTCCCACAACCTACTGAATCAACGGGTGCCAAAGTGGTTGGCTTGGAGCCAGCTGAGCTTCACTTGTTTCTCCCTCATAGAACCTCCAGGACAAGTTAATGACGACTAACATTAACTTGCACAGGTTTCCCTTTTGTGTGGTCTGTCTTCCCACCATGCATGGTTTCTGATCTTCCCTACAGTGCAGTCTGGTCTCCTCAATAGAGATCCTGTTTCTGCAGTAATGTTCTCATGAACATTACTGTTCATAAGTAATGTTCCCTTTGGTGCTATCTAATGCTGTAAAAGGATCTTGCAGGCAGACACACACCAAAGAGAAATTAGCTGCCCAGCACTAAAAAAAAAACCCAAACCCCACATTCAGACAGACTTCAGAAATGAGCTCTGGCAGTGGAACCCAGAGCCAGATTTAGCTGTAAATTGAAACTCTTCTCTTCGGTATTCTGGGTTGTTTGAGTTTGGTTTTTCAATTTAGCCCATTGGAGAGCAAGGCCCAAACTGGAAGGTTCAGATCCATACCTGTTCTTTGCCAAAGTTGCTACTGAGGCTATAGTTTCAGTTCAGGTGTCTCGGTCTCTCATTATACTATATTATACATATAAAAATAACATTAAAAGAATATAAAGGTTGCAAAGCCAAGCACTCTAAACTTAGGAAATGCTAGAATAAAGGTTGTCTATGCAACCTTAATTTAGCTTCTGTGTGTGTAAGCATTATGATACAGACTTTAATTACACGGATCACATACTGCTTTTTTCCATAGAACCTCCCGCTTCTTTCAGTGCGTAGGAAGGACCCGCTTTGAAGCTGAATCAGGGCTGTGTAGTGAAGGAGAATGTCAGTAAGTGGGAATAATAATGCCCCCTCATGCCACAGAGGTGTTGTGAAAATAAATTCATTAATGTTTGTGAAGCACTCAGATCCCTTAGTAATAAGCCCCATAGAAAAGCCCATGAGGAAACTAATAATTGTCTTCAGAATAGTGTGCAGTAAATAAAGCCTAGGTCCACACAGTGAACAATGAAGGGGAAAACTATTGAATAGCTGCTTGTAAAGTGAGCACTGCCCATCCTGTGCATCTGTGGGGGAAGGGGAGGGCAGTATGGGATCATGTAATTAAAGAATGTATCATAATACATGGTGGGCTGTATTAAGGTTGAATAGGCAACCTTAATTGGGGCACTTCCTGACTTTTGAGTGCTTGACTTTACAACCGAATAATCTTCTTTTAACCTGCTTTTTTTTTGGGGGGGGGAGGGGGGAGGTATATTCACATACTCATCTTCCCTCCATCACGTTAAAAGCTACATGCATAAATTTAAAGCACCTTTTTATATCCATCTTTTACTAAACTGCATCTGTTGATTTTTAAATCTATTTTATTTCAGAACCACAATATAGTTCACCACAATTGCATTAACGGCCTGTTACAAAGCCCATTAAAGTCTACAGAGGTTTTTCCACTGACTTCAAAGGACTTTGGATTGTACCTTTAGTTTCTCTATGCCTAATAATTAAGAAATTAATTAATCCTAAT
Source organism: Sternotherus odoratus (assembly GCA_032164245.1). Classification (NCBI taxonomy): domain Eukaryota; kingdom Metazoa; phylum Chordata; order Testudines; family Kinosternidae; genus Sternotherus; species Sternotherus odoratus. Next base: position 100,728,058 of record JAVMKO010000001.1, on the reverse strand, counting down.
CACAAATAAAAACTGTATCTAGGCAACATGTAAATTGACATTGGTATAGCTGGTTGTACATTTCACACATTACTTGTAAATGTGCTCTTTGTCAACTTGCATGGCAATTAGTTAGCACATGTGAGAATGCCAGATGATAGCTTTGTAATCTGAGACTGTAAGCACGAGAACAGAAATTGGTGGCTAACCAAAAAACTTTCATCATGTTTTTTCATACAGTGTGGTGAGGATTTGTTTTGTTCTCTCTACAGAAATGATCTTGCGGAGTTTTTCAAAACAGCTTAAATCCAGAAATCAAACACACACTAATGAAAAGTTGGACTGGAAAGACTTCATTTTGGCCCTAAAATGTGACTGAGCTAATATGCCACACTGTGGTATATCACACAAAGAAGGCACATGAGAAGAAAGGGTTTTCTTATCCCTATAGAACTTGTGTGTGTCTGTCTCTCTAGGGTTAACTATGTCATCACTCTGGTATGCAAGACTTCAGCTGGAACAATTGAACAAAAAGCATACCCTGCTCTGGAGAATCATAAAAGTCTTGATGGACTACACACAGTGTTCTTACTGAAAAAAGTTTTAAGAATACAAGGAGACATATTGCAGCAATTCCTTAAAAATCTCTCTCAGTCCTAATGAGAAGACAAATTCCCTCACAGCACCCATTATAAACTCCACAAGTAGGGAGAGGGAAAGGGATATTTCTTGTGGTCAGTGCCATTAAATAACACCTTGGGATAAGACTTACGTGGCAGTGGGATACATTAGTGAGTATATAAGTATTATAGGGATATCAGATGATAAACATATATGAGTGTCTCAACACCTATAGAGCTCTGCAAGTGAAGTAAGCTGAGTCCTGCTAACAACTATCATGCAGTCAAAGCCCTCCTGCTATCCACATTATACTTATTTAAAAGAGGTTGTAAAATGCCTTACTGATGCAACTGTGGGACATATTACTGAAAAAGTAGCAAAAGCAAGGAGAAGGCAGTAAAGCACTATAAATGCTTTCTTCAAGTAGTCTAAGAAGCTAAAGGACTTAGAGAAGAAGTTGAGACGTGGACAACAGCCAGAAGTGAGATTGAAGATAAGAAGTGGCATTTCCGCTAATGTTACTAACCAGCCAAAACAGAACAATTATGTATAGAGCTGAAATGAAAGAGTTGTTTTAAGAAAAGCTTCCAGTATGTATTAAGGCGAAAAAAGAACAGAATAAAATGGCCTCCCAGTGGCACTACTCCCAGTACATGACCTATGCGGTACAAGATTGCTATGTGGATGTACACATTTTATTTTTGAATGGTTTTCTTATAGTTAAATAAAATCACATCATATACAATTGTCCTTTTATTTGGCAATATTTCCTATTTCAGTGGGATAAAATAAAATAATTTCAAGTCTGAGATTCTAAAGAAAGTGTGGGAGTTGACAGCATCTCAGTTATAGGGGCAAAATCATTTCTGTGGTTTATCATTTTCACTTGAAAGACAATAGATACCTGGGGGGCATATTTACAGCTGGTGTAAATTCTCATAGTGCCATTTGTGTCAATGGAGCCAGCTAGGACAATTTACACCAGGTTACATGCAAAAAAAAAAAATGCACACAGAAAATATTGTACTCTCAAAAAGTTCTGATCAGTAACAGCACTTAAAATGAGTGAAAATACATATTGAGAAAGGTGTATTAGCTAATAGTTTAGATGATTGCTACCTGACACCATGAATGAATTCCTCCTACCCATTTTTTGCACAATGGGTTAGGTGCATATGATAATAAAAACTTAGAAGACAAGCCGTGAAAGTAATAATATATATGATGAGCTATCCAATAATTCAGCACGGAAAAGAGACTTATCCGTCAGTAATGCCATGGAACATAGCTGATGTGCTATCACTAAAGAACAGTAATTAAACATAAGGAAAATGTAGCACAAAATTGAATGAGTCAAGAACGGTTTGCTACAATAAGTTAATCTGAATCTTCTCTATGGGAAAACTGGGGCTAGCAATTTTTTTTTTAATGGTTGGAAGATTTAGGTCAGGTTTTTCCATTGAAATCATCAACCAACAGTGGGCACTGTGAAGGGCTCTATTGCCCTAGTAAAAGCTAGACTTAAAGCCGTGTAGAATCTCTACCCAATAGAATGTGCAAAATTTTTCAACTGGTGAAAAAAAATGCAGATTTGGAAGCACTGAAATGTTCATGCTTCGTGAAATTCACTGGGCCTATAACTCCCTGCAGGTATATAATCCAAGTACCCTCATGTTTGATTTGCAAGCTGCTCCACACTTTGTTGAAGAGCTAAATTGTTGTTTGTAAGAAACTCTTTACATCTCATTTTCAGTACACATTTTCTTTGCCTTGTGCGAGCTCCTCAAAACCAACTAGTCTAGACTTTCCTCTTTAGATATTACTTGCTTATCCACCTCATTCATTTCAGTTGACATGGCTTTACCTTCATTTTCCAATGAGACTGCGGCCAAAAATTTGCAGGGAAAAGGGCTCATTAACCATTCCCTCATCCTAAGCTGTATTAACATAATGCAGATGGATACAACGAGAAGCAGTCTGTACTTCATATTTGCTTCTCTGCTACTGATCCCTGCTTTCATTACCTGAAAGGGAAACTCCAATAGTTCAACTGGACCAGTCAGCACAGAGAGAAATGAGGAACAAACCAAAAAATCAAAAAACAAAATTAGGCATTTAACTGGTTGCTCTGTACTGAGCCTTGCTTCTTACCTATGCCACCCTGTAGTCAAATCTTACAATCAGTTGTGCAATATTTTAAGTTTAGCTTAGAAATCCCAGCTCCTGGAGTCATGTGCTAACGTGAAAAATCCCAGCAAAAATAGGAAGTTTGATAATTCTCACAGTGACAGAGAAAAGACAGAAAACAAAGCCCTAAAGGCTTAAAACCCAGAAGGCAGATGAAAAGAACCCCCAAATTATTATTAAATCTCAAGATTTTTAGCCAACCTCACGATTCTGACTCCTGTATTTTGAATATGTGGAGTTGGCAATATTGGAAGTGTGAGCAAAATATCCAATATGCAGGACACAAATATATGCAGGAAAATTAAGATGCTGTGGGATTAATTCCTTTAGACAAAAGAACCCTATTGCCTCGGTTTCATAATTCTTTATATTTCTGACTTAAATAGTTTTCAAAAGTAAAAGTTAGGGGAGACCAAATTTGTTTGCACTGTAGGCAACTTCGGGACTAAAACAAGTAACATTCTTAGAAATCAGTGATGTCCACCCTCCCTACCAGTTTTTATTTACTCTGAATCAGTCCTCTGAGTGCAGTTCTTACTTTCCAAAAGATTTTGGATACATCTGAAATCACTGGAAAAATTAACATTGTGGATAAGTAGGAGTGAAATGCATGTTTATATATTACTCTTAGGGCACGTGACTCTTCATTGAGCTGAGATTTTCAGTAGATCAGAGAGCAGGCAATTGGGGATGCGTGCAGTAAACTTGAAATTATTTTAATTTATTAATTTTTATTTTTTTTACAAAGAGAGGAAAGATTCTTTTCTAAATGTGTTTTTGTGATCAAAAGGTTAAAAAAACCCTTTTCCCTGTAAAAACAATAAAGTATGCAAGTTTACTGATAGCAAAAGGTACTAGGTTGACAGTGTTACTAATAGTTCAGGAGTGAGAACTGCATATAAACGAGGAAGCAAAAACCTTGCACTAAAATCTTCCTGATCTCTGACTGACCGATATATTGCATCTTGAAGTGTGTGTGACGTGTGCAAGAGAAGAAAATGCTGAAAATAATGAAATAAAAAATGGACAGTATTTTAAAGGGTGCTCACAATGCTCCTTCAATGCAAAGGCCTTGAACATGCCTCCCTGCGTGACCGCATCTCTCCCCAACCCATACTGTCACAGCTGCAACCAGCGGAGCACACCGCTGTCATTTTAAGAGTGGAGCTTCTGGCTGGATGCCTTTTTTTGGAGGCCTCAGGACCCTGGAACTTTCTTCTCCCACCTCAGTCCATGATAGCCTGAACTTAGCCCTCCAAGCAAGGTGCAGTATCCATGTATTTGATGGGGTAAATGGGGAAGGTTTAGGGTATGATCCAGAGGGAATTCATCGGGCTCTTATATTGGCTGGCTGGAATAATTCATTATTTGCACATATTAGGTTTTGCTGCTGGATAGTCATAATTTAGGGCTGTAAGCCTCATAAGAGTTAGGCCACCTAGAGCTTTTTGGTAGGCGCAATTTTTATTCTGATTTAAAGCTAAATAATAAAGGTTTTTTTAAAAAAATTGCTTTAAATGAATATAATTCTCATGAAAAGTGCCAAGTTTACATGCTGATGGTTGACATTCTTTATCCAAAGCAGCTGTAAATAAACAGCAGCAGCTGTGCAAACTTCCCCATCTTATCCCAAGAATGGTTCTGCATCTGGATCCTCAGGTTCCAGACTTCAATTCTTTGCCAATCTGTCCCAAATTAACAAGAAATTAATTCAGTCTTCATGCCTATTTCATCTTGGAATGGTGCAAATTAGTGATTTTCTGTTATGTTTACACCTGTGCACTAGGAACTGGACATATTCCTTACCTAATAATTTAGGGGCCCAATCCTGCTCCCTAGTGAAGCTAATGTCAAAATCTCTGTCTTACAGTGGATATTCACATGCTTGTGGGAGGATTTTAATTTAATGGAGACAATTGTGAAATACAGGGGTGTCATGCATTTTAATTGCATCTTTGTTTTGTTTTAAGAAGCTTGAGATTGTAGAATCTCACCCCCTCTCTTCTGAACCTTAATAACTAGCGCAAGCTAGTTTGTGTGTTTGGAGGTGTGCAAATGAGAAGAGAATAAATGACAAATGTCAAATAGAATGAAATTAATTGATTTTTTTCTGTCAGTCTGCATACTGTATTACTTCTGCACATGGTACATTTTTCTAACCAATTCAAACGAACATAGGATATTTAATTCTAGAACACATCGATAAGACAACCTAGTTCAAGAAGCACTCTCTAGCATTGGCCCAGGTGCAAAAACCTCATAAGACTACTCAAAATGTAGTCCATGTGAACTCATGGGCTAGAATGAAAACGTGTGGATCTGAGTGGCCACAGATTTTGGAATAGTTCTGATCTGGATCTGAACATTATTGTCACAGCTTGGTCAGGGGTGGTCAGATCCAGAAGAGAGAATGTGAGTCTGCTGTCGCAAGACAGTAGTCAGGAGTCAGCTAGGTCAGGACACTGGGAAGTCAGAAGCAGGAAACAAACTGAAGATCAGAACCATGAGGCAGAAACCAAGAGGTCTGAACCACAAACCAGATGCCAGGAATCATGCAAGGTCAGGATGCTAGGAAATCAAGCCAGGGGGACAGAAAGCACAAGACATACAGCCCAGTTGTTCAGATGTTTTCCTGTTCCTGCTTCTGGCTTGAATTGGTCTGCTGGCCCTATCAACTGCTCCAGGACTCTGCCGCGATGACTGCAGGGTGGAGCCTCAAACTGGGGCTGGGTTTCATAGCTGCAGGGTGAGCAAGTTTCAGCAGGCTGCCAAATGGAGGGTTGGAGTGCGGCTGCTCCCATAAACCCTGCAGACACATGTTTGAGATCCATAGGTCATGACAGTTATGGGGCAGATCCTCAGTTGGGATGAATGATCATACTCTGTTGTGCAGTTTTCCTCTCTCTTATTATATACATCACTGAAGTCTCCCATTCCCAACCCAGTACCATAGTCCAGGGCATATGTACAGTTGTTGTTTTTTTCCCTTTTGACTACTACTGTTTTGGTCACTCCTTCTGTTTCTGTGTTTTCTCTTTCATCCCATGAGGCTGAGACTGTACTTGTTTAATCTTCAGTCAAGCCGGATTGCATTTCAAGAAAAAGGTTGTGGTTTTCTGATGTATCATGTCAGTTTTGCTTCACTATGACGTAAGACTATGGGCAGAAGAGAATGGCTTATACATCTCAAGAGAATGCCAAATGTTAACCCTATAAAGTTTATTTGCAACCTTAGATGTTGTACTAATAGAACACAAGAATCTCTCTTTCAAGTTTACAATCTGGAAAGTTGAACGGTTGAAACAGAGTTTTATTGGAGATGAACCACACTCGAAGAATGTAATAAATTTCACTTTCTGAATCTCTGATCCAGGAAAAAGTTCTTAGAGCAGAGACAAGAGACTTATGATTCAGCAGAACCAGCAGTAAGACTTAAGAAGAAAAACTAAAGCAAACACTAGGACATTTTTCTTTTGTCCTAATTTCTGGACCAGATCCTGCTTCTAGTGGAAGTTTTGCTACTGACTTCAATGGGATCAGGACTGGATCGTCTACACTTGAGTGTTTCAACTTGCACAGGTGTGCTCATTTAATAGTTTTTAGACACACATATATTGATACATTTTTAAACATTCTATTCTCACTTAACCAAATTCTGATCTTGTTTGCATCACTGTAAATCCAAAAGTAGCTACTTTGGCTTCAGTGGAGCTACTTTAGATTTACACTAGTGTAAGAACAAAATTCAGCCCGCTCTTTTCATCTTGTTACCATGTTTTTTTTTCCCTGAAATAAGCTTTTGGTTTTCAGGCAACTTCAAAATCCACTTGATCATCACAAGTAGGAGAAAGACACTTCCCAGCTTCAAGCACGCTTTATCACATCATCTTTGGAACAGCTCCCCAAAGAAAATTTGAGCATCTCAATCTCTAGTAAGTACACCAAATGCAGCAATAGGTGAAGAGAGGAAGTAGCCTGAAAACAGCATTAGCAATAAAAGTGCAGTGCAATCATGACAGAATCAGTCAATGGTGTCATCAGTTTCAGTATAACCAAGTACCCTGACTGGTGCTGAAAGCCACTGATCAAGGGAGAGTGGCCTGAAAGTAATGTTGCAGACTGATTAAGAGCAAGAGAGATGTTGTGGGAAAATAAGACTAGTATCTGGAAGCAGACCGAATTTGGTGGACAGCAGGGAGAATACTATTTGGTTCTTCATAAAGACGTGGCTCTCTACTTCTCAGTTGCAGAAGAGAAAGTAACATGAGACAGGCTATTATTGGGACTGCATAAAACCAAAACATACTGGTTATCGCCATGTAGCTCCAGATTTCCAGACAAAGGCAACTGGAATATATTCAGAGAAGCATCTTCTCCAATATGTATCCAAAACAAAGCCATACATCCAAACTTTTTGAGGACTGCACCTCATTACATGAAAACATACAACAATAGCAGCAGCCACGCTCAAGGAAACCTCCAGCCACCCTAATTATGCCATTTAATAAGACCTCAGTGACTTCTGAAGTTGCCTGAGCAGCATATTTTGAAGTAAAAGGTTAATCTTGAAACTGATCAGCAAGGGTAAAGCTTCCCATATCATATTTCACCTCGAAAGAGAGAGCTAAACAAGCCCTCCTCCCTGCCCCTTCCCCCACCAGCCCTGATAAGCACCCTGTGTATTGAAGAAATCACAAAGTGGATGGGAAAAGGTGCAACATTATCGATGATTTTCATCTTCTCTAATGTGATACACATTGGCCCACTGATATATATTCAGTCCGTTGCGCCCACTTTACTAGTTGTACAGATCAGTCTGCAACCTGCCATTTATAGTACAGGGTGGGAACAGTCTGTGATAGTTTGCTAGGACGTGTAAACAAGTTCCCACAAATCTACTAAATAGGTACAGACAAATCTTGGCTCTGTGAACAAAGGATACCATTTTCAAAAGCACTGAGCTGACTTAGGAGCAAGTTATTTAAGTTTTCAAAAGTTATTTAAATACTCAGGAGTCGAAGTCTCATTGAAAGACAATGGGGCTTGGGCTCCTAATCACTTAGGGGTTTTAGAAAATTTTACCTTGCATTCAACTACATTGGTGTAAATCTGGAGTAATTCTATAAATGTGGGTGGAGTGTCCAGATTTACCCTGGTTTAATTATGATATACATTTGGCTCAGTCACTAAAGCCTAGGTATGATAAATAGAGTGGGGGGCTAGCTTCCTTTGATGGACACCCAGCCAGCTAGTTAGCTGTAAAATCCCTCTTGGTAACTGTTCTTTACCTACTTTACCTGTAAAAGGTTAAAATGTACACCAGGCAAGCTAGCATTTTTGCTGGTTTATTCACTGTCTTCATGCTGATACCTCCCATTGCCTGCAGTAGTAAGAGGGAAATTATTCCATTCCGTTATTGTTCCTCCTTTGTGATGACAATTATTCTGACTATAATGAGGTTCTATTGCTCACCCCTGCCAATGGCTTGTGTATGTAGAGTTTATGCCTCTAGCTGAAATATGTTTGTGGGTCAGTGCTGACATATATTTGTGGGTCCCTTGTGCATTCTAAAGGGAGGACTGGGTTAGAGCTCTGCATTCCCTTGAAAGCAAGGCAAGTAGGAAGTTAAACGACGTGAATTTTTGCAGAAGTTCAGAAGAGTACACACTGTCGCAGACTATGTGGCTGGGCAGTGTGGAGCCTTCAGCTGTCCTGTGCTTGCCTTGCACATTCACAATATGCACATTCACAGGAACAGTTTTTTTGAGACTGGCAAGGTTTCGGCCTCTCATTCCTTTCGGTCCTTGGACCTTATGTGAGAGAGGGATCCAATGGGCCTTTCTACCTCTTGCTAGGCAAGCACAAGGACAAGGCACAGCTGTGGGCCCTGTGTTCTTAATTAATCTCGCTGCACTTCATGGAAGGATGGGGAAAAAGAGAAGGGGAGGGCATGGTGCACAGAAGTGATAGGGAAATTTTGCCAAGCCCATCAGGGCAAATCTCTGGTGTTCCCCACCCCTCTGCAAAGGGCTCTTTAATAACCTCATGGGCAGATGCGATCTCAGATGAAGGCTTCCTGCTATGCATGTGATTAAAATAAACACAAGTGCTAAGGGGGGGGGGGAGCAAGAGCACAATATCATTCACAATGTGCCTCCTGACCATAATGTGAACATTGGAAGTAATTATGTGCAAATAACCTAGTAATTTTTAAATCTCATACCTGTTCTCAGTTGCCTTGCTTATATTTATTCATATAATCATGCCTTCATTTCCTTCTTACTCTTTCTGATGAAACTGACTAAATGGAAAGTGTTGTAGGAGGACAAAATATTTTACAACATATCCACTTCTCTCTGTTTAATAATAATAAATAATAATAATAATAATAATCTCACCAGGTTCATTTCCCCTTAGTTCTGCAAGAAAAAAAGTTAGTGTCACATGAGACAAGGAATAAGGATAATAGACGTGGGCCTAGACTTCAATTGATGATTTGGTTTCAAGCCCACCTATAAAGGAGAGACAGTAAGTTCTCCTTGGCACACAGTTTTGTACAAAAAAATTCACCTACGGAAAGACCCTTTAAAGGGCTTATATCCTCAGCTGATGTAAGTCATATAGCTCTATGGCAATCAATTTATTGTCTAGAGCCTACTGTTTTCCCCCTGTTCTGTTAGCATATGGATATGGGTGGAAGCACAAGCCTGGAATTTCCTTTACATTCCAGATTATTGGTTATGTGATGGGAGAGGCCAGGATGACTATCCTTCATTTCCTCTCTGAATGTCCAGTAGATCTTAGTGTCATCCTTTTCTTGTTTAAGTCTTGCCTCCTATTCGGAGTCCTGAAAGCCCTAAGGGGGCAGCAGTGAAATTCAGATTCAAATTTCTCCATAGGGGCTAGGATCTGGTAGGTTGGTTCAAGTCCTATCATACTATATGCATTTTACTACTTAGAACAAACTGGCATTTTAAAAAAATCTCATTTTCACTTTGCATAGATCTTTCCTTCCTCATGTTTGTTTCCACAAGGTACCTCATTCTGAATTTCAGATTCAGAATAGGCTTCCATCATGTGCTTACCCACAGAAATCTTATTCAGCTAAAAATATTAGTAGCTTGCTTTGGAAAATGAGATTCTGCTGAAACACCAGGGTCCCACAGCCCATCCTAAAGAGGATTTTTGACGTTGAAATCACTGTTTTATTTATATATGCCCCTTCAAAATCAGGTCAGGAAGCTTCATCTACTGTAAATTGGATGCTCTGTTTAATTTTTAATCAAAAAACTCTTAATGTATCATAGTACATGGCAGGCTCTTATGAATCATGAATCTTGCTGATGGAGTTATGATCTGTATCTCATATAATTCATTAACTCACTACCCCACACATCCTCCTTTCTGCTGTATGGTATCTCTTTAACAATCTATTGTTGCTAAATATACACCTAAAAAGGCTGATGTTATTTATAACCACCCAGCAGAGAGTTTGCATTTTAAGGTTATCATATAAAAAGACATGGTAACACCAGATACTTCCTCATTACACACACAGCATTCCATGGTCTTAAGCAGCAATAAACGTTTAGGGTGCAATGTGTATCATGTGTCTCAGTTTTGATGAAAAATAAATCCAAATAAAGTCCCGAAAAGGCCAATAGTTTTCTACTGTATTATTTTACTGCCGTTTGCATAATGTCCTCAATATATTAGTGCTTAAAAGGAGGTTTTATTCTGAAAATGGACTACAGCGGGTTTTAACTCAACAGAGCCATTCTCCAGCATGTCATAGCTGCTTACTATATAGGTAGAAATAAGTTTTCAGCACTTGATTGGGTGTAAATGTCTCCTTTTGCTAGCCTTCTACTTAAAGTCCAAGAGGTCCTTGAGGACTACATTTTGTGAGGCGAGTCCTCCCATACACAGACTACACTCTGTGCCTATGTTGGAACTGGAAGTTGCAAGGGCAGGAACATCATCATCCCCTGTGAGTAGAACCCACCAACTATATCTATAGGACGGTAGTGTCAACACTGTACATGAAGATGTGGCAATTCTTAACAGGTAAACTTGTAATACCACTAACATATCAGAGATCCCCCACCCGAGATCACCTGATAGCAAGATGGCAAGTGACAGAACAGCATTTACAGTAGTATGCTAATCAATAAAACCAGGAAAGGATCTTGCAAGTAAGTGTCTCATTCTGGAATATGTACTGTATTTGTAGGAAACAAACATTAATTTTCTCAGTAGTAGAACTCCCAGTGAAGAAGAGAGAGGAATGACCAGTCTTGAAAACAGTCTCTCTTTGATGATGGTCTAGCCCCGCAATCTTACTCTCAGTTCAAGAAAGGAAAGGCAATTCACATTGGAAAGAACTACATTTTCTAGGTTTACGCCAGTACAAACACAGCACGTCAATAAAAGTACCTTAGACTAGGGTGTGGGGATGGGCAGTGACGGGAAGGAAAAATTATAAAAGATATATGTGTATATATACACACACATCTGTATGAAGGATAACAAGATGAAGACCACTGCAATCTTAAGAGGAAATTACAAACAGCACATCAGCTAGCTAATCATGGGTGAACCTCTAAAGATCGGATACAAAGTAAACAAAGTCAATAGCAGTCTTTCCACTGGGTCCTAATATGCTCAAAAGTAGCTAGGCTCCTTACTTCCATTGTTTAGGGCTTAGTAAAGATAATTCTGTACTTTACATTTGTATGGCATTGTCCTGTAATGATCTGAAAGTACTTCAAAAATATGAATGAATTAGGATTCACAGCAGACTTGTGAAGCATATTATACATATTTTAGAGAAGAGGAATCAGGGGTTAAGTGTAGTGTCTATGGTCACACAGTAAGTCAGTGGCAGAGACAGGAGTAGATTATCTTGATGACTAGCCATCAGTTCTAACCAACAGACATTGCCTTTCTCTCATATCTGAAAGTGTGACCACTTAGCCTGTCATTATGAAATTTCCAGAGCTAGAAGGTTTGGCTATCTTAAAAGGTTTCTGGTACTTCCAGTCTGGCTATGAATAAAAACAGAAACGGCCTCTCTGTTTTGTATTTCTACTTACAGTCCCAGCCAGAAGCCCTAAGTGCAAAGGCAGGTAAACTTTCAAAACAATGAATTTAAAAAAGTGAACAACATTTTTTTATAAACTCCAGAATGGTTCTGTTCTGATTTGACATGAGTTCAGGAGTGTCATTTATTTTATACAAACTGGTTTGCCAATTCCCAAAGCTAACCAGTACCCCAAATCTCACTAACACAAACTGTGGGCATATTTCACAATATTTTAGCTGCATTTGTTAATAAGGGAAACTATAATTTCGTAGAAAAAAAGTGTATGTTTAGGTATATTAGGCCCTACTCCAGCAACACCTAAGCATATGCCTAACTTGATGTAACATGCTTAATTTAAAGCACTAGTAGTTTTATGAAATTTAACAGGACTGCTCATGTGCTTTAAGTTAAGCATATGCTTAAGCCTTAAGGGATATGATGCATCAGGACCTCAATCATCATTTATGCACAAACACATATAGCAATTTATAATAAAGTTGTGTACATGCATATTTTCTCCTGGATACAGTTTCATTGGAGACACGTATGTAACCAAGAAAGTAATAAATTCACCCCAGTATTTGTATTGAGGTGCCAATGTTTATAGAATATTAATAAAAAAGATCCCAGACCTTGAGTTTTAATGGAATAATACTGCAAGGAGAGGGAAGGGGTGGGGGGAAGCAGTAGAACTCAGCACCAATGGTCATTTTTCTCTAGAAGGGACAAACCCTCTCTCTGGTCTACTCCCCAGCCTCCACAGAACAGTCTTATTTAATTGTATTGAAATTTTTCCATAATTGTTGGGGTGTTTAGTTGGTATTTTTGTTTGTTTATTACCATCCTATAGAATGCAATACAGAAATATATCCCTAACGATGATGTTCTATAGGAGGACTAGAACGCACCCAAAATTTGAAACTATAGATTCCCATTTTATTTATAGTTTCACTCATTACATTCTAAAGGATTTTTATAAAAGATATATGCATATAAGAAGTCGGACGAAGTGGGTATTAGCCCACGAAAGCTTATGCTTCAAAACTTTATAGTTAGTCTTTAAGGTGCCACAGGACTCTTTGTTACCTCTGCTATTCCAGACTAACACGGCTACCTCTCTGATTCTAGGTCAACAGAAGACTTCTTCCACTGACCTACCTACTGCCACTCAGGGAGGGAGGTTATTCACATTGATGGGAAAAGCTTTTCTGTTGCCGTAGGAAGCATCTGCATCATGGTGTTACAGCTGTAGCACCCATATTTGTAGACACAGCCTTAGTTCACAGCAAACTAAGGTATAAATCTACCTCACCATGCACTAAGGATTTGTCTACATGGTGCCTTAATCCTCACTAGTGCACTAGCATATTGCACACTAACTAACCCACGTGGTCTATGTTGGAGGACATTAAAAGTTCCCTGCTGCATGTTAACATAGGACAGTACTGTTGGAAACAGGATTACATTAACTCACACCAGGGAACTCCATGCACCAACAGAGTCTACGTACAAGCCAGTTTGTGCAGAACACTCTGGTGTACATCAGAATTTATACTCCAGATAGTACGCACTCAGAATTGTATAGTGTGCTTTGATCAACCCCTCTTTGAAATTGAAGTAGATTCAATCACATTATGGACCTTTTAGTGCAGGGGTGGGCAAACTACGGCCCGCGGGCCACATCCACCTGCAGCACCATCCTGCCTGGCCCCTGAGCTCCTGGCTGGGGAAGTTACTCCCAACCCCTCTCCTGCAGCCACGCAGCCACACGGGCAGCACTTTAGGGGGTGTGGCTGCATACTTTGGCAGGGCAGTGTGTCTGGCTCCAGACATGCTGCTCTGAGCAGCACAGTAAGGGGGTGGAGCCAGAGGGTTGGAAAAGGGGTAGGGAGTCCCAGGGTAGCAGTTAGGGGACAGGGAGTGGGAGGGGGGCCGTTGGATAGGAGTGGGAGTCCTGGGGGGGGGGCTGTCAGGGGGTGGGGGGTGGATAGGGTTCAGGGCAGCCAGGGGACATGAAGTAGGGAGTGGTTGGACGGGGCGGAGGTTCAGGGAGGGGGAGTCATGAACAGGGGATTGGGTCAGGTCGGGGGTCAGGTCCTGGGGGGGAAGTTAGGGGACAAGGAGAAGGGAGGGGGCCTTAGATAGGGAGTGGGGTCCCAGGGGGGGCTTAGGGGAAGGGGTCTCTGGAGCGGGCACTCAGGGGACAAGGAACAGGGGGTCTTGGATGGGTCAGGGATTCTGAGGGGGGCAGTCAGAGGACAGGGAGCCAGGGGAGGTTGGCTAGGGGGTGGGGTGCTGGGGAGGTGTTTAGGAGTGGGGGGTCCTGGGAGGTGGCGGTCAGGGGACAAGGAGTGGGGTGGGGGGGTTGGATGGGTTGGGGGTTTTGAGGAGGGCAGTCAGAGGGCAGGAAGTGGGAAGGGGTTGCATAGGGGGCGGGGCCAGGCTGTTTGGGGCGGCACAGCCTTCCCTACCCTGCCCGCCATACAATTCTGCAATCCTGATGTGGCTCTCGGGCCAAAATATTTGCCCACCCCTGTTTTAGTGCATGGTAGCAGGGTCTACTTACTGCAGGAATGGGCAAACTTTTTGCCCCGAGAGCCATATTGGGATTGCAAAATAAACGCAGCTATGGACAGGATGTAAAGATGCAAAAACTTCCCACTACGGGCCAAAGCAAGAACAGGAATCAACAGAAATGAGTGGTTCAAGTGATGCTTGTCACAGGATGGCCAGGTCTTTTAAGAGGGTTGCGGCTCGGCTAGCTGGGAGGTATAAAGTTAACTCAAGTTCAGCGGGGAGAATGCAGGGAGTACTGTCTGAGCTCCCCTACACAGGGAGGCTCTCCTTAGCTCCCAGCCAGAGGGCCTGGGAGTGCAGACCTGCAGGGAGCACATAGGCTCCTGAAAGAGACCCTAGCCTGAGTCAAGGGGAAGGACCCGCTTATCTGCAGGATTTACGTTGCACTGTTTCGATTTGGAGAAATAAAATTCAACCCAAAAGAAAAAAGCTTGACACACTGCTGTTGGGGAAGTTATTTGATGCATCCCCCAATGCATTGGCCCACCATCTTACAGTCTTTAACAAGCCCTAGCAGTAAAAAGAAATTCAGAAGCTGTATTTGAAAGCCTTGATCTTAAAATCACATTGGCTGTAGACTTGATCCTAAGGCCTCCATTGTCATTTCATCAGTAGATAAAATACAAGGACAACTCAACTGAACGTGTGCAGCAACCAGCGTGGACAGAAAGAAGGTTCACTTCCCTAGAGATGACACACTGCAGGTTCAACGAAAATTTAACTCCCCTCACACCTGGGAGGCGGCACAGTTGGGGAAGTACATGAACGATGCGGAAATAGAAGGAATAATCTGCATGTTTTTTGGAACTCCAGGAAAGAGCTGAACGCCCCCTCTGGGACCATTCCTTGAACGGTGGCTCTCTGAGGTCTTCAATCAGGAATGTAAGCAGAATCACCGAACAATCTACCTTAGCCTTTGTGCATCTATCCTCCCCCCCCCCCCCCAAACAACAACAAAAAGCCAAGGACTGTAAGAGTGAAGCTCTATAGCTTCCCAGATACATCAAGCTGTCTTAGCAGCATTACAGCAAAGGAAGAAAAACATTTTATTTACCAGACTTTTCGGCTCACGACAGAAGGAAGGATGCTAGAGAGAGAGATGCTTAAAGCACACTCTCTTAAACCCCTACGTCCTGACCTAGAAGCACATGTTGGTAATGTGCAACATTCATTTTGTGAACCCAGTGCAATGGCACCTTTTACCCACCAGAAGATAACTGAGGCCTTGCAGATGTGTGGAAGGCTGCTATTTGAAAGCTGAGAATGAGACTTGAGTAATAGATCATATTAGTAGCAATTCTCAGTTGTGGGGTTCCCCATTTACTGTTGTCCCCAGTCTTGTGAAGTCATGTACACCAGTGCAAAGCGAGCCTCTGACCTCTCTTTCAGGTCTACCTCTATCTGACCTCTCTTTCAGAAGAAACAAAATAATTACTGAGTCATGTTGAATGGGAGCTCTCATACCACACCCCAAATCATCTGTTCTTTTGAAATTCTTATTCTCAGAAGATGGAGGCTGGGTCAAGTAATGGGCGGAAACTGATTCCTGATTGGGTGGTGAAATGTTTGATGGGAGTTTAGATGGACATGGAAACAACTTTTTCTTGGGAGGAGGAGGAAACGTTGGTGTATAAGAGTTAAAAAAAAAAGGGAGTAGGATGCAGATGTAGTTTCACTATTCTAAGAAAGTGCTGGATTCTCTCATTTGCTATTGACATGCTGCATTATTGTACGTGTTAAAGATTGTTTGAACCCTTTTTTTCTACCATGTCTATTACCTTATAAAATTTAGGGTTTTTTTGGTTTTTATTAGTTTCTGAAGGGAGCAGGAAAAAATCCACACTCTAAAAAACTCTCCATCAATTAAGAAAAAAATTGTTGAAAGCAGAAGTACCATAAGATTCAAAATAAACAACTATAAAAACTAAAAGGGACCTTTCTAATTGTGTATAATCAAAATTAGGTCCCTAAAAGTTGGAATAAAAATGTGAGATGTGCTTGAGGGTTTGCAATCTCTAGGTGGAAGAGACACTCCAATATTTACAGTGTCTGAATGGAAATATATATATATAAAAAATAGATGAAACACCAGTTACAGACTCTCTAAAACAGTACTTTTATTGTCAAGATTCATTTCTTTTGTAAAACTTTTGCTGAGAAAAAAGTTAGAAAGCTGTTAGAAAGTTAAAATGAACCCGATAATGAACAAAAAGGAGTTACATAAAATGATGGTGCTGTATAAAAAATGGTAACATTTCATAAAAGGGTGAAATCTGTTGTATTAATTTAGGAAATGATAAATGGTGTAGTGTAGACGTACCCTCTTAATCAGGAGGTGTGATTGTGACTCATGCAGACATACCGGAGCTAGCTTTCTTTAGTCAAGATAAAATTCAAAGCTAGCTCAAGTGACAATATCAGTGAATTTGCAGCAGGAGAGGTAGCAGCATCGGCTGTCCTAAGTACAACACCCTCCATGACTCCGAGTGCATATACAAGTGGCTAGTTCGCTGTTGCTGCAGCTACACGGTTATGGTTACTAGAGCTGGCTTTGACCTAGCTCAGGTATGCCTCTACGTACTGCCGTCTCATCTCCTCATTGCACTGCAGACATCCCTTACATGGACCATGCAATGTAAGAGTTGTACAGGAGCTAAATTCATCCCACAGATTTGAACATGTTCAATAGAAGGAAGAAGGCAGCCCATCTGAAGTTCAGATTCTGAACAAAACTTCCTCCTCGGCAGTCTTCACTTTAAAAAGATATTACTATTTTACCTCTTTCAAGTCTCATATTTTGATTTTCTCTTTTGTGCTATGGTGGGGGCCCTAACCAGTGATGACTGGGCAATAGGGTCAGTTTCTCTGGTTCCTGAGCATCCACCCTACACTTTGGGGATTTCTAAAAGGGACAGGAGTATATACTTACTTGCCAGGACTGAGTGATAATTCCCAAGCTCTGTGATTTAATCACGTACCAATTTCTATAGCGACTGTTTCCTCGATATAATTTTGTGACTATGAGTCTGATTCTGCCCTCACTTACATAGGTGTGAATAAGAAACAGCTCCATTGAAGACAATGGCGTCAAAAACAGCTTAGGAACAATAGCAGGCCCATTATGTCACACAGTTTCCATTTTATTTCATTTCCAACAAACACGAATTAGACACGCGTAATTTTTACATTTGAAAGCCAAGTTAGGAAATTGCCACTAAAGTTTGTTTATCTTATACATGCTTATTACTGCCTGCCAATGGGTACAGTGGTTTGATTGTATTAGGCAAGCCTACTACCGAGTTAAAGAATGCATTTGGTCAAGAGATTGCTTCCTTAAACAGACTTGTGTGAAATTGCATTGGCAATCTGCAGTATTTATCTGAAAGCTGTTTCTACAATGTCTCATTATTTATAACTATTACAACAGATTGCACAGAATTAGACACGCAACTCCCAGTGACTTCAACTGAGCTATTGTAGCTTAATGCGAGCGGCATCTGGATATAACTTTAACACAGTAGGATATTCCTACTCTGATTTGCACCAATGTACATCAGAGTAACTTCAGTAAAGCTAATGGACCTACATCTGTGACCAGTCATTCAGGCAGAAGAATCTGACCCAGAGGTTCTGCCGGCTAAGAGTCCATTATATTGATTTTAAAAGCACAGTATCTCTGAATGTTTTGGGCCAAAATTTCCCTTCTCTAAGTTGTTCTGCAACATTCCATGGTTGCAGAAAGGCTCCAATGCTGCAGCCAACAAACTCAGTGGTGCACCGAGGAATACGGGGTGAAGCCTGAATTGTAAATTTCACAATTAAGGCCTTAGATCCAATGGTACACGCTTTGGAAAATAAAAGTAAGAGACCAGGCTAATGACAGAAAGGCAAGTATCAAAGACAGACATTTCTGAGGTGATTGAAATTCGCGTGACCAGATGTCCTGATATGATTGGGACTGTCCTGATATTAAGATATTTTTCTTGTATATGCAACTATACCTATCATCTGCGGGGGGAAAAAAAGAGCAGCCCAATTTTCACACTTGCTATCTGGTCACCCTACTTGCAATTCAGTTTAGTTGTGAAGTGTTTTGGTAGTTTTTGGAATGACAGAAACTCTATACAGGTGTGATGCTTCCCAGGGGTACCCAGGTTTGGGAGGGACCTAAGCCTTGTCTATACCTGCTATGGATCAGCTCCCTGAAACCACCAGTCCCTGGCAACCCAAGCACTGCCTTCCAGGTCTCTGCCAGCCTCTGTGTCTCAGTACAGGTTAGCTTCTCCCTGACCTGACCCGAATCCTTTTATAGTATTAAACAGGCCGTAGAGTCAGGTGTTCACATTTGCTTAACAGCCTCACCTGACTTTTTGCAGGCTAATGGGAGTCATGTATCCACCCCAGCCTGGAGCAGCCCCCACTCTGGACAGTCAGGGAACAGAAAACAGCTTATCCAATGGCCAGTATATCTGCCTTCTACTACTCTGCTGTACTCAACTGGCCTGGGTCTATCACACTACTTATATTCATTATCAAAAATGAGAAGATTGTAAATACTTTATTGTAGTTAAATAATATAGGCCTGTAATTGGACAATTTTATGAATAGTTATTATTACATATACAGAATATGTATAACTTGTTGACTGTTGAGCTATTAAATAAATTTATGCTGATAAAATTTTAATTTTGTTATGAAAATTTCACAGCTTCATGTCCCCCTTGGAATTTCTTCATTACCCCTAAGGGTCCCGCACTCCAATTTGGGAACTTATGTCCTACAAGATAGCTTACTTTAAGTCTTCTACAGCCTCTTCAACCTGTTTAGTTGAAACCCCGTCTCCTAAGATCAAGCCCACTGGCAGCTTGTCCTCACAGATTGAAGGATAACTGGGGGTTCATCTGTAACCCAGATATAGTTTTAAAAGTTCGTGGTCTTACTTCTAAAGAGAATGAATTCTTCTCTTTTTTTATTTCCTTCAGCCCCTGTAATCCATTGATCAGCATTTTGACTGGACTGTAAATGGGTGTCCATTGTCAGCAACAAAATAGTCAATTTGCCCATGACCAGCCAGAGTGAGATAAACATGTCTACCCCTGCCTTGCCTGCCCGGGAACATGGATTATCTCTTGGTGACCTGTCTTAGCTTATAGACCTAGAGATCAGAATTTTTAGTATTTACACAGAACTCTTCACATCTCAAAATGGTTATAACCACCAGTGTGACACAGGTTTTTACTAGAGACTTTACATGACTTTCTTTTGGTGAACTCAGGAGATCCCTGTACCCTCTGCTTGTTGGCATCAAGAAGTCCTTGGCTCACAACATGCAAAACATGAATAATGTAATAATAATAGGAATTTTATGGATAAATCCTACATAATTCTGAACATTATTAGAGTATGGGTACATTTTTCAAAAGCACCTCAGTAACTGAGGACTGTGGGGCCCAACTCTCACTAAAAGTCATTGGGCCCCACGTGACTAACTCACATTTGAAAATGAGACTTAGACATACGGTAAAAATTTCTATAGTGCCTAAGATGGTCCAGATGTCTGTATATTGGGAATCCTATCAGAAGTGAATTCTTGATGCAGTATTTTTTCCACAATAGATATATTCTTATTTTCTAACAAAGAAAAAGAAGTGTCACCTCTAAATTATAAGTGACCCTGTAACAGGGTCTTCCTGCTGCCCCACTTCCTGGGGCCCCTCCGGCCATCCCAATAAGGCTTTAGATGTGTAGCACCCACGTCTTTATTTACAGCGTTGTCCCACCACCAGTATCCAGCTATATACAAGGCTTACCAACCGAGTTGGCTCCTTCTACCAACAGAGTCAGGCCCCAGTCAGGAGACTGACCTTGCCCTGACCATTCTCCCCTGTCTTCTGGCCTCCTCCCAGCCTTTATAGTCTTCAGACCAGCAGGTGCAGCCGATCTTTAGGCCAGGCATCAGGCTTTCCCCAGCCCCAATCCATTTCCCCTGACTGGGGCTGGCTGAGCAGGGGCTAATTAGGTGCCTTTGCACCAGCACCTTGCTACAGACCTCTAAAGGATCTGGTAGAAAAAAGCTCATCTTTTGATTCCCAGAGGGATTGGCTAACCACTTCAAATACAATAAGAATCAAATTGCTTTTTTAACCTTGAAAAATATAAACATTTGTATTTACTCTTGGCTTTATACTTAAAACTACAAATAAGACCCACCCACCTTCCATAAAGGTTTGATCCAGATATAAACTCCAGCGGTGTTTGAATCTTACAGCAGTGAATGACTCCAGCAGTGTTTAACATGCATCCATATCTATTGACATATATGATTATAAAGAGACAAATACAAGTCAAAGAACGAATTGAATTGGCCCGTGAAGTTATTGATTAAATTCTCCAAATTTGGCACAATCATGTACCATGCAGGGCACTCAGATTCTACAGTGATATAGGGACCATATAAATATGATTGATACATAGTCATGATTTAAATGAACATCTTGGTGCAACTTTGCAACATAAGGTAATGAAGCCAACAGTATAATGGAAGGGACCAAACCCATTCTGGGAATTGCTCTCGGCCAAGGAATTCATATTGCACAAGTAGAACAGTCACTATGAGGGAAACAATCTGAACCTACATAAGTTACGAGACAATAGAAGTTATCAGTTCTAAGACAACAAACATCAAGAGCCTGTTAAAAATGGGAAGCACTAGTGTGACTTTCTGCCCTGCAGTGTGCTAAATTGGAATAGAATAGCAACAACAAGCTGAGATGGGATAAGGCAGTCTGCTTGCTAGCGTTGAGCAAATAGTTCATAACTAATCATATATTCAACAAATCTGAATACTTTGCTACTTCAACATAATAAAAATAGTGTCATGAACTGCAACATTCAAGGAAGCTGGTTCAAACTATGCTTTCATTTACAGCCATGCAATTACTTTCAGGTAACATTGTTTATAATAGGAAGCATAATGGCATATATTATGGCAAAGAAATTATCCAATTTGTTTCACTGACAATGCCCATTACTTTCTGCATCACAACAGAAGACAATGTCAGAGGTACAGTCATTATTTTTATACAGACCTATTAGCGTACGCAATAGAAAACACAAGGCATAGATCTCCTCCCACTCAGGTTAAAGCTGGTGTAGCTTTAATGATTATAATGGAGTTATGCCAGATTTATATCAGTGTGTGATCAGACTCACACTATTGCAAATCCAGAGTATTTAAAAAAATCATGGAGGCTCCCTAAATAATGTAATTTTCAATCTTTTCTCTGCAATCTTGAGGGTTAGTAACTTACCTTTTAAAATGAATGCTGAAAATCTCATAAATCACATGATTTCAGGAACTGGGGCTTTTCTGAAAGCACCAAATACTGCTGAACTCATGATGAAATCACAAAAGTTTTAACAACAATGGCAAAATGCTTACAGTTTAGTTTGGAAATGTACAATGAAGCTGAAAGAGTTCCAGTGCAAGTCAGTGCAAACATCTGGGAGAGATGGCTCTTGAAAGGCTCCCAATATGAAGCATTTTTTAGGTGGGATGCGATGTGCATCTGCGTGGTGCACAAGAGAAAGAGAATGGTTACATGGGGTGAGATGGGAGAAACTGCAAAGTTGAAAATGTGCGAAGGATATAACAGAACTGACGAGGAGGGCGTCTTGGGAAGATTAGGAATAGAAAAAAATGAATGCATGGATTCTAAATGTTGATGAGCTCTTAAGGGAGACATACTTTACAAAATGAAGAATGGTGTGCGATAGATACATTCTGTGTCATTTAGTGGTCATGAAAGACAATATAGACGAGAACAGGTCAAATACTGGAAAATCTATTCACAAACAATGTACTTGACACTAGTGAAATACATTGTTCACTGAGTAATATTTAACCATTTAGCGAGCTTGTCAAATGATACATAACAATTATGTTTACAAGTAAAATATTTAATTAAATATGACAAAGACTTCAGACCATAGAAATAGGAAATGATTTTAAAAAATAGGTAGGGATTAAAAAACATTGCCACCAAGTCAGCATGTTCCCTTTGTAACTACAAAATCTCTGAGTTATCCTTCTTCTTTTTCCTCAGCTCACCTTTGTAAAGTCTATTTGTTGTGTCTGGTCCAATATTTATATCAGCCTTTCAGGGTATGGGCTGTCTTTTATTCTGTGTCTACACAACACTTAGCGGTATGAGACCCTGATCCTAGTTGGAACCTCTAGACCAGGGGTCTCCAAACTTTTCAGCCCGAGGGCCGCATTAACTATCAAATAGCAGTTCGGGGGCCGACAACACACTCGAGGTCCAAATAAAAAAGAATCAAAACATGGATGTTGTTTTTAATTATTTATTTAATATTAATAGGGTCTCAGAGGGTCTCGGGGGGCGAAGAACAGGGGGGAGTTTGTGCGAGTCCCAGGGGGAGCGGGGGGGTGGATAGGGGTCAGAGCAGACGGGGTTGGATGGGGGTGGGGTCCCGGGGGGTGATTAGGGGGAGGGGGTGTCAGGGGCAAAGGAGCAGCGGGGTTTAGATGGGGGGGTGAGGTCTTGGGGGGGTTAGGGGGTATCTGGAGAGAACTCCCCAAGGACCCCCACCCAACCGCCCCAGGACCCTCCCTAGGACCCCCGCCCAGCCCCCCTCCCACAAGAAACCCCCAGGACCCCCACCCAGCCCCCCCAAGGACCCCCGCCCAACGGCCCCAGGACCCTCCCTAGGACCCCTGCCCAGCCCCCCTGGACCCCCTCCCCCAAGAACCCCCCAGGACCCCCGCCCAGCCCCCCCCGGATCCCCTCCCCCAACAACCCCCCAGGACCCCTGCCCAGCCCCCCCGGGCCCCCTCCCCCAAGAACCCCCCCAGGACCCGCGCCCAGCCCCCCTCCCACAAGAAACCCCCAGGACCCCCGCCCAGCCCCCCCAAGGACCCCCGCCCAACGGCCCCAGGACCCCCGCCCAGCCCCCCTGGACCTCCTCCCCCAAGAACCCCTCAGGACCCCCGCCCAGCCCCCCTCCCACAAGAACCCCCCAGGACCCCCGCCCAGCCCCAAGAACCCCCCAGGACCCCTTCCGAACCCCCCCCCGACCCTCACCTCCCCAGTCCTAGCCCCGTCCCCCGTCCCGGTGCCTCGCGCCCATTGGCTCCCGGCGCTGCCCGTCCGCGTCAGGGCGCGTCCCGATTGGTTCACCGCGCCTGGCGGGAGGGAACGCGGAAGCCGGCGCGAGACGGAGAAGGGGGCGCGTGTGTTCCGCGGTCCTCCGGGGCATCGAGGCGGCTGGCTAGAGCGGCCCGGCCCTCCCGCCCGGCACCATGGAGACGCTGCGAGGGCGAGAGCGGGAGCCCGAGCGACGGGCGCGCGCAGGGCCAGGCGGAAGTGACGCCGCTACCGGAAGTGCGGTAGACAAAAAGATCTCCACGGGCCGGATGAGAGGGCCTCGCGGGCCGCATCCGGCCCGCGGGCCGTAGTTTGGAGACCCCTGCTCTAGACACTACTGAATACAAATAATCATAAAAATAACTAGACTACATATACACACAGAGTTAGTCACAGATGCTACATTGATAGGTTTGAAGAGAAACCTATATAGAGATCCCATAGAGCAGTGGTGTCCAATACGCCCGCCACTAGCTACATGTGGCTAATAGGCTACTGAATTGTGGCTAATGCATGTGGCTTTTTTATTATGTGGCTAATAAGAAAAATTAAAAAATGTGGCTACCATCAAATTCCTATTGGACACTGGTGCCTTAGAGCTTTTATGGAATCATAAATGCATGTTAAACACCCTCTGGCCTAGAGATATAGGAGAAGTATAACATTTGCATTCATACTATTTTGAATTCTATAGTGGAATAATTCTCCCTTTTCATTAATCTTTTCTCTTCTTATCCTTATATATTCAAGGAGGAGGCAAATAATCTGCATAGACACTATTGTGAAATTCCAGCCATATAAAAATCAATGAGTTTTGCCATTGACTTTAATGGGACAAGAACCGCACCCTGTATTTCTGTGGCCATAATTCTCAAATACTTAATTGTCTGATACTTTGTGCAGTGTGCTGTATTGTTAATTAAATTATGTTCATTATTTGCACCATATACTGTTTACCTCTGCTCCTTGATGAGCATCAGGTACATGCTATATATTAACTATATCCAGGATCTTTATAAATTGAATAAACCCATCAATACAATTGTATTTAAAAAGACAACTCCCTCAGATGCCTTAGAAAGGTGTCCTGCCTATGAGTACAGATCTGAAAAAACATGGCAAGGGAAGAGCTGTAATAATGCTTATGAAGATGTATAGTCGTGGACTCTCAGTCTCACATAAAGGGTGGCAGCTGATTCCATAATCCTCCCTACCACAATGATTCATAAACATATTTTAAACATAAAAATAACATGTATACCTATTCTTTTAATATGCCTCCGAAAAGGTATTCAGAACACCATACCAATACATTCAAAAACACCCTCAGAAGAACACAAGGATGAAAAATATTAGTCTTGTATTTTAACTTCAATTGTATACACAATGCTTCAGAAATTTGGCTCTGACAATATTTTCCTTTTCTCTATATACATAACATTAATCTCTGTACTGTCTCTGTTTCTCAAACTAATCCTAACATTTAAAGGTAGAACAAAATAAACCATCCCTATATCCCTTAAATGTCTAGCTAACCTTTAACTTTAATAAAATCAAGCTTTCAAAAGGCCTCTGTTAAGTCTTCATAAAATAAACTGTGACCAAGTAGACTAGATAAGTGGAGCATTTACGCCCCTGTCCTTCAAGGAGATGCTCGTTGGCAGAACCCTATGCTCACTTGGAACCCCACTGAATTGAATGGGACTCCACACATATCTCAGTGCAAGCTCAGGGCATTAGCAATGCTTAGTATGCATTAACATACACTTATGTCTGGATCAAAAACTACTATAGGGAACAAGAGAAATGGGGTTGAAGATGCAAAATTTGCACCCTTCCCCCCAAGATTTAGGGGGCATTTTGATCCGCGGTTTCACATTATCCCTTTATAAAAGTAGAAATTATTTGCAGAATTTGGGTTTGTGGATCTCAGATCTTGCTGTAGGCTTATCTCTGTACACCACAGATATTTGGCTTGATTAATGTAAAATTAAGACAGAGATGAAGCATTCAAAGTCATAAGGCTCCCACAGCAATATTACCTTTGGCACACTGCACACATATAGCATTACATGTTCCTGTTCTCCCCACTACATACACACTTTAAAGTACTGCACAATTTATGTAAATTAGCCTATAGCCTTCAACAAGCAGGATGGGCAGCGGGATCTAATTAATGATAGAAACCTAACTGTTGAAATGTCCTATTTTTTACATGCTTGACGTAATAGTTGCACTCACCGTATATATTTAAAGCAATTAATGGAAATAAAAGCAGTTCTGTCTGACAATTTGGACACAACTTTAATTGCCATGTTTCTTTTTCCACCAGCATCTATTCCAATTAAGAACATTCTACTGTACAGCAAAACTCTTGCTCAATACATACAAGCTAGCTTAGCTAGCGTGATCTCTTCTAAGACAAGCAATTTGAAACAGGGACATGCAAGCCAAAAAAAGGGCACCTCTTAATAAATGAAATATAGATTGTTTGGCTCAAAGTTTCTGTTATTCTGAACTGTACGTTGGACTCTATTAAATGAATTCTTTGGTTGCAATTGACTTCAGCAGAGTTACTCTGGATTTATCCATCATATCTAACAGCAGATTTGGCTCCATACATGCTTGCCCCAGATCTTATCTTCCACTAAACCTAATAATTTCCATTGTCTAGCAAGCGAAGCATGAGAAATTGAACACAATTGCTGATCAATTAAATATTTTAAAGGTTCACAATCTAAATAAATTGGATGGGTCAACCTATAGTCACTCAAACTTCCTTAGTGCAACTCTTTAGCAGGTTTTCTGGTAGACAGTTTGCTACATATTTAGTTTCTACACCATCACCTTCAAGGCCTGAATTAAAGAATGGACAGTCTATTAGACAAACAAACCACCAGAGATGTAAATTATATATTTAAGTCAAAACAATTCTATATGCTGGTTTGTTTGGGGGGGGGTTCTATCCACTAATTTGTTATCTGGGTAACATGAAAGCATTTTACTGTATTGTTCCCTTTGCCTGGAGCTGAGTAAATTCCTACAATTAAATTCACATTCAGCTAGCCGTCATCAAAACCATTTTTCATCCTCAAGATTCCTAAACACTCTAGAGTTTTTAAAACACAGCATAAATAAAGATCACTCACCAACCACTGCAAGGCTGCTCCTGCTGGACTGGAACAAAAGCACTCACTCTAAATCAGCAACACTGAAGAAACGTTTACTACAGAGGAATTGTGGGAATGCCAAAACAGTTGCAGTCTCTGGCTGAGGAGAGATGGGGTTCTGCACTAACTCTAGAATACTATAGTTACCCAGAACAGGAGACTCTGGAGATGCAAAGAAACTGCTAAATCCACTGCAGCAGCTTCTGTGTTACCACTGGATTTTAATTGGTAGTTTTCCTTTGGCAGTACAGCAACAGACGATGGCCAGGTTCCCTATACTGCTGGGTAGACACCTGGAACTCTGGTAAGAAGTTTGCAGGATGCTCTGCTATTGCCCTGGGATATGTCTATTGCTATGGAACCCTGACCAAAGAGACTCCAAAAGCAGCAGTGGATGTAGGAGAACTATGACAACAAGGTCTGCAGGTGCAAGCTTATCACCACGAAGGTGGAAGCTCCCCCATCCTGTAATGGTCTGGGAGTAAAGTGTTGTGGAAGGTGAAGAACCAGCCATAGTGTGTGTGGGGGGGGAGGTGGGGAGAGGGGAATCTAAGTATTTGGAAAAGCATTACAGTAAAACCTCGATTTAACAGACTAATGCTGGCGAGGGGGTGTCCGTTAA
The DNA here is from genome assembly GCA_032164245.1 of Sternotherus odoratus. Classification (NCBI taxonomy): domain Eukaryota; kingdom Metazoa; phylum Chordata; order Testudines; family Kinosternidae; genus Sternotherus; species Sternotherus odoratus. The sequence goes on along the minus strand of JAVMKO010000001.1, from coordinate 100,700,650 downwards.
ATCAGAAAGTCCGTTATTTAATAATAATAAAAAAACCCGAGCTGTCGGAGCAGCAGCCCGCCCACCCGCCCGCAGGCGGGAGCCGGCAGCCCGCCCGCCCGCCCGCAGGCGGGAGCCGGCAGCCAGCCCGCCCGCCCGCAGGCGGGAGCCGGCAGCCAGCCCGCCCGCCCGCAGGCGGGAGCCGGCAGCCAGCCTGCCCGGTCCTGGCAGGGAGCCGGCAGCCCGCCCGCAGGCGGGACTCGGGCGGGACCTAGCAGCCCGCCCGCTGGCGTGACTCGGGCGGGACCCGGGAACCGGCAGCCCGCCCGCTGCCATGACCCAGGCGGCAGCTGGGAGCCGGCAGCCAGCCCTCGACAAGTGGATTTCGGATGCATCAGACTTGCTTAGAAATTTTGTCCGTTGCATCCGAAGTCCGTTAAATTGAGGTCCGTTAAATCGAGGGTTTACTGTACTACAATCTGAAAATGGAATTATAAACACGGGGGTAGCACAGGTGAGATCAAGAGCATATCGTGCACGGCAAAGCAAAACCCCAACAGTATCTCTGGCCACATTCCCTGTTTGTGGGTTAAATCCTTCTACATACACCCTGAACCACCTATAAACCAAAACAATATGAACCTAGCAATTCTCCTATCTCCAGAGCTCCAGGCTTAGGACTTCTAGACAGCAACACTTTTCTCTTTAAGGTTCTAAATCTGCCTAGGGTCAACTGCGCCTGATTACTCCCAGCTGGAGAAGCCAACCCAAGCTAAGGAAAAAATGGCACCTATTTCACAAGAGATATGCTCTCTCTGTATATTCAGTCATCTGCTGGCATTTGTGAAGAAGTCATACTTATCCCTATTAGCACCGCAGAGCTAACACAGCTGAGAGGGAGTGAATTCTATCCCTTCTGTATCTTTATAAAATTTTAATAAGGTTTGAGCAGTTCTGTCTGGATATTCTTGTTTAAAACGAGGGAGGCTGCACAGACATCACTGAGGGCAAAATTTGGCCTGCAGGATCTACATGACTGTGATGATAGACATGAAATGATAAACCCAGCCTCATTTCCAGTTCACAGGCTGAGCTTGTAGGACTGGCAAACAAAGAAACAAGAAACCTGTTTTGTGTTTGTAAAACTGAAAACTCTATGATATGAGAACAACTCAGACGTAACAAACATGAGTCTCCACAATGCCATTTGGAGAGTGTCACAATCTGCTAACTTCCTTCAAATCAATCCTTAAAAATGCTGACATGCCTGCAAAATACTCAATAGCAGCCAGATATTTGTTGTGTTGTGACTGCTGCTCATTAAACCTAGAATAGTCTCATTACCACTTTATGGTCTCCATCTCTTTATTGAACCACCTGTTGTCTCTTACTTACATTGTAAACTCTCTGGAGGCAAGAACCAATGATTTGTTGTGTGCATACACCACCTAGGGTCCCAATTTCTAATTGGGCCTTTAGATACAAGCACAATACAAATAATACTGAACAACTACCGGTTAAGCACACAAAACTTGAGGACTATTGATAAAAAAATCTAGATTGTTAAATTATTGCTACATAGAAGGGTTTAGGGCTTCATGTTCAGGAAGGGAAACATACTTGGTCTCTTCAGTTGTGTGTGTATAAAAGCTTGATGTTAAACAAGAATTCTTTGCTGTTAATACGGTTATTGATCATGTCAATGTTAGAGAAGTACAGAAACAGGAATCTTATGTTGCATAGTAAGTGTGTAAAAGGGAACACACTAAAACATGATTTTTTTAATATTAATCTGTTGAGACTTGACTATATAGTATTTACTCAGGCAAAACTTAACATTAATAGACTTTGAGTGAAAACTGTAAGAGGGGTGCTTGATCTGTGACTCAGTAAACTAAGTTTGAAAGGAAAGGTGTTGTAAGAAGCATAGTAATACCTGCTCATCTAGCAAGACAGACAATATGGAAAAATTAGTCCAGCATTAAGTGATATTTTACCACTTCTGCAGCAAAGATTGCATTCTTAAAATAAGTTCATCATCTGGTCTTCACCATCCCATATGTCAACATCTGAAGAACTTTCCACTTTTTCTATTGTTTGGTACAAGATCAGATTGCCTAGAGCTGGGCTATGAATGTTGTGGGCCCAGATCTAGCATCTAACTGGCATTAATGAAGAAAGGTTCTATTTATAACTACTGTGAGCAACCTTTAATCAGTGAACCTTTTGTTGCCCTGATCAGACTTAAAATGACCTTTGCAGGAATATACCTTTTCCCCTGTAATGAATTATGAGGCCTTAAGGTTTGTTGGACTGTTTCCCTTCCCCTCCATGCCTACTTCCCCCATTTGTTGGAATTAGTTAAACAGGGCAAAAGAAGGAAAAGCATTAGTGACAACAACAGCCGCTAAATGAAAATCTGACAGAGTTGAAGCAATAAGGAAGATTCATTCAGGTATTTATGAGCTCACTCCAGTGACACTGCTAAATTTAAAATCAAACCCAGCAGATTCTCTTGAGTGCCCTTGGCCTTCAGTGTAGTCTAATACTTTCTCCTCAATCTCTAACCCCTGTACCGATGTGTGTTATGGGAGATGTTTTTTCTACAATGAATGAAATCAAAACTTAGTGACCAAAGACAGTCTTAAGATGCTTAAGGGGAACTGGCAGGACTCCATGGCTGTGAGGAGAAAGTGGTAGGTTGGAACCTCTGGTTAGCCTCAATTCTGAAGTGTTTCTAATCTTTGTGTCTAATCCCTTTGCTTAATGTCCTATTCTCCCTGCAGGTCTTGTTCACTGTTTCTTGTGTAAAAGCAGCAAGGGGGAAGGAAGCTACTGCTGGAGATACTCCTGATGTGGAGCCGAGAAGTAGCTGCATGCTGAAAAGTTGAGGAAAGGAAAGGTGAATGGGGAGCAGAAGGCTTGACACAAGCTGGATGAGATTGTCTATTTGTTGGTGATTCGTGTGGGGGGGGGAGGGAGGGATTTGAGGGGAGGAGGAAAATTAGTTAATTACATTTAAGGGGGTGGGGACCAAAAGACAGGTAGGGTAGCTGGAAGAGGGGAATAGAGTCAAAGAGCGGGAGGAGAGCCAAGAAGGAATCTTAGAATTCCAGAGATAAATGTTTGTTCTTTAACATGCACGATGTTTAACATGCGCGATTTCAGCTTTATGCAATCGGGGGAAAAAAAGGAAAAAAAGCTGCCATTAAACTCAGTGGGTTTGGGCTATACGTGATTTCCGCTTTACGTGGTAATCGCGGAACCTAACCCTCGCGTAAGACGCGACATGCCTGTACCCATCCCCTGGACTGTCCTTAGGGGTTGAATTAAAAACTGTTAGGTTGTTGTATCAGTTGAAGTCCTTGTGGCACAGGAGCCAGCTAACAGGGCTGCAAACAGGGGAGTTTGAGTAGGAGTTCTGTTGGAGGAGAAGGTATTTGTATTGGGTTTTGTATTTGTATTCTTTGTATGGGTCACTTGCTGGAGGAGTCTCTGTACTTTGAAGTCCTTAAACCAAGATTTGAGGACTTCAATAGCTCATATATAGGCGAGGTATATTGTAGGAATGGGTGGGTGAAATTCTATGGCCTGTGTTGTGCAGGAGGTCAGACTAGATGATCATAATGGTCCCTTCTAACCTTAGTCTATGAGTCTATTTGCACCCTTTATAGTTGCAAGTCTTAGTAAATCCATTCTCTATTAATCAAAATGTTTATCAGAATCCTCTGCAGACTACAGCCTATAGAGTCTAATGCTTTTCTCTTAGTTTATGCTACAATCTAGCTAGAGCAGGCTATAAGATAGTAAGGCTACATCTACACTAGAGTGGGAGGTGCAATTTTCAGCTCAGGTACCATAGTCTCACTAGCTCTGATCGAGCTAGGAGGCTAACACTAGAAGTCTAGTCATAGTGTGAAAGTAGCAGGAGGGACTAACTCCCTGAATACAATCCTATCTGAAAGGGATGTACTGAGGGAAGACTGCCCCACCTGCCACTCTCACCCCCATGGCTACATTTCTATTTTTAACATGCTAGTGCTGATGGAGCTAGTGTGGGCATGTCTACTTAAACTGGGAATTATACCTCCAGCTCAAGTGTAGCTAAACCCTTAGAGGTGACTGGTGTACCACAGTCCTCCCAGTGATATCAAGCATACTAGTGAATGGATTTAGAGCAAATGTGAATTTTGAGTTAATCAATGAGCATATTCATACCAGCAACCTCATTCTAAGAGTTATACATTCCTGGTCAGGGAACAGAATCATCATCATTGGATAAACAAGTCCCACCATAACTGATCAATAGTTTTAATTTAAATATTTTTTAAAAATCCCCTCTTAGGACAGGTTTATCCTTTTAACAGAACACAAAATGTACTGTAATGTAGTTTTACATCTGGATAAAGCAATGCTTGGTTGGTGTTCTACTATTCCGTTTAAACAACACAGTTTTGCCTTAAATACTTATCACCTAGTATAACTGCAGCTGCACAGTTATGCATTGACCTTCATTTCTTCAAATGTCACCCTTAAAGTAGTAGGTGCTGCAAAGCTATATAACATAGTCTCACTGATATAATGAGTGCTATAGAACCTAATGAAATATCATTATGATCCTCCGTGATATTAGTCAACCACAGTTTGGTCCCTATGTAACCCCCACACCTCCTGGGTGTGTTGTGGTTTCTGTTCCTTCTAGTGGCACTGAGGCCAGTTAGAGGAAGAGATTAAGGAGTCTGCTCTACATACAGCCTTAGCTAACAGGCATATTGCTTTTAGCTCATGCAGTAGAGGGTCTTGCATTTAGCTCCAAGGTTCAATCCCACCCACTGACCACTGGGGTCTATCGGTGTGACTCATAGGTTTTGAAATCCCTTCATATCAAATCACATGTCCAATGTTTTGTAGAATGGTAAAATATTATGAGCCAGATGCTCATCTTATATAAATTTGTAATTCAGCATAGCCCTATGAAGTTAATGGCCCTTTTTCAGTTTGTACCAGATGAGGACCAGAGCCACGTGTATTGCTATGCATAGGCACAATAGAGGTTAAAGATGTAGTTTCATCTTCAAATATGCATTTCCTTTGGAGAGTTTAAGAGGAAACTTTGAACGGGTTAATTCTCTGTGGTGGTAGAATAAATATCACTTGCCAAGACATCCTTGTAAAAACAGCTGTTGAAAACAAGTGGATCTTTCCTGCATATTTTTTAAATAACTAAAATAAACAATGTTTAATCAACAAAGTAGCCTAATTTGAGAATATTGTGACTAAGCTGAAACAAGCTGAAGACAGACGTCACATTTTTTTTTTTAAGATTGGTTCCAGAAGGATTAGAGAAATACCATATGGTGAAGTGGGCAACTCAGCTCTCGCTCTCTGTTTACCAAGTTAAATACTGTTTACAATGATAATATTCGGATCATAAATCCATGTTAAATATTGGCCAATAACTATACTTTGTATTTATCCAGAGCCTTTCATCTGATCACCTCAAAGCTCTTTATAAACACTAATTTATTTTCACAATACCAGGGGAGGTAGCTAAGCATTATTGCAGATACCAGATCTTTGGGGCAGGATCAACTTCCTGGTATATATTTGTACGATACTTAGCACAATGGTGCTGGAGCCTCTAGGCACTACTACAATACATGTATCTAGGTCACAGGCTAATGAATTGCTGCATTGAAAAGAAAAAAAAGATTTAGAAAAGATCAGTCATCAAATCAGTAGCAGAACCAAGAAGAGAACCCAGGAGTCCTGATTCCTAGTCCCTGTGTTCTACTTAGTGTGACCAGATAGCGAGTGTGAAAAATCAGGACTGGTGTGGGGGGTAATAGGAGCCTATATAAGAAAAAGACCCCAAAATCGGGACTGTCCCTATAAAATTGGGACATCTGGTCATCCTAGTTCTACTAACTGCTTCCAGTGGAACAAAAGAAATATGAAGTTCCTGTTCCCTGTCCTTCTTTGGCAATAAAGTGGAATTAAAATCTAAGCAACTTTCAGTGGACTTTTACTCAGTTTTCTGCTCCATTCTTTTGTGGGCAATAGCAAAATCAGTGGTAGTGGTGTAAGTGAGGGCAGTCTGTGACTCTCCTTGTGTTATATTGTTTATTTTTGAAGGTAAGGACCTTGAAGCAAAAGCTTTGTTTTGTGCAGGGCTCAGCACTGTGTCAGTTTCAACAAATAAATATTTGTTCATCATAAGCAGGCATCAGATCCTTCAACCTTTATTCTTTTGAGCCAGGAATTCAGGATCAAACCACCCCTGTCCTCTTCCATCAGAGAAATATTCAAAGCCAAAAGGTATGAAGGTCAGTGACTTATCTTATTCTGAAAAAACTGTTTGGCAATGAATTAATAAAGCCCTTTGTTTCATATGATTAATTCCAGTACATGCCACATTATTTAGTTTTTAAATCCAACAATGTTGTCGCCACAGCTTAGGCATTTGGCATGTAAACAATTTATATAACTGGTTTTTCCAAAGTTATTTTGTTTAAAGTTGAGCATAATGAGAATGCAGCAGCTGTGGCAAAAACAGCTTCTGTGTGCACTGGAATAAACAAAAAAGCCCCAAGGTGTTTACTGAGCGTAAAACATAAATTGCACATTATGTGAATAGCAACATGAAAGTAGTAGTTCTCCAATTTATTGGTAGGGCTAGCAGATGACCCAGGCTTTAGTTCATTTAAAGGCCTCTATGTGAGGTTCCAGATAAGGATTTCCCCTTTGACTCTGCAACACTTGTAAAATGAGGGTATAAAATATATAATCCCTCTCAAGTATTCATGCATATATTAAAAATACCAATTAAGCATAACCCCTCCCACAAAGTGTGGCTCAAGCATTCTCCCCTATCCTTGCATGGGTTGGGCCCTGGGCTCTTTTTTGTGACAGCTGGTGCTTCCACCCAAGGGGACTCCTCGCTGAACCAGAGACCTAATGAGTGTGTTTTCTGGAAACGAATAATGCTTCTAGGGTTTGAAAGGAGAATAAAACCCAGTACACAGGAAGCAGTGAAGAGCCTCAACACAAACCTCAGGAAAGAAATGACAGGCCCCAAACCAACATGATAACAAAGGGGAACTTTACTGGGAGTGGGAAAATAGGATCTGGGAAAGGAAAGGGTGAGGATTAACGAATAAGTAAAAAGAGATACAAATCAACCAAATTTCACAACTCTTCAGAACCCCCAGCTCCTTCCCTGGAACCTCCCCAGGCAGATGCTATGTTGATGTTGAGTCCGGATAGGCAGAGCACTGTGAACATTGGCCATCTTAAACAAAAGAAAAAGGAGTTCCCCTAGTGTGCCTTCCTCTCCAGGCTTCCTGGGTTGGAATCCTGTGGAGGTCTATGCCAAGAAATGGTGTCTCAGGGCTATGGTAGCCATTACTGTCGTTATCCATGGGTAGGGCCCCAAAGGATTTGTCTACGTAGCAGTTGGGAGCAAGCCTTCCAGCCCGGGTAGGCTGACTTGCACTACCAAGGGGTTAAGCTAGCATAATAAAAACAGTCGTGTAGATATTGTGGCTGGATTTAGCTGAGGGTCTTGAGCCCACCTAGGTGCAAGAGCCTAAGCTGCAGCCGCAGGTGCAGCGACACACTGCTATATTTAGCACGTTAACTTGAGTGCCGCTTGTAGGAGTGTGTCTGCCCGGGCTGCAAGGCTCACTCTCAGCTGGAGCGTAGACATGCCTGGAGAGGTTCAGTCCAGAGTTCCGGAAGCCAAAAAACGCCAAGGAAGGGTTATGTAAATAAAATCCACACAATGCGCAGGTACTCCTAACTATTCATGTCACATGGACCAGGAAGTTTTATGTGACAGGCATAGAAACCAATGTGTATTTACTTGGAGAGTGTCCCATTCAGTTACATCACATGAAAGCAGACTCTTGGAAAGTCAGATTATCAAAACGGTTTCAAGTTCCCAAAAATATTTAGAAGCACACAGTTGACATACCTGTCGTTTCCCAAAGCAAAACAGAGAGGCCAAGATCCTCTGTTGAAGTGCAGGTAGCAAAGGTGGCTTTCAGCTACTTTTGTGCTACCCTAATCCCCCCAGAGCCCCCAGCCCCCCAGAGTCAATTAAAGCAGCCCCCAGCCCCCCAGAGTCAATTAAAGCAGTTTCAGGCCAACAGCCCCAAGAAGTTCATCCATCATCTGGGAACCATGCAGGCATGGGGGGAGAAGCGTAGGAATGCCACAGACATACTCCTGTCTCAGCCACACCCGCCTGCAGGGAGAAAGAGGGATGCTGGAAACTTCCAAAAGTGAAGTATCAGAGGGGAAGTGTTAGTCTGGATCTGCAAAAGCGACAGAGATTCCTGTGGCACCTTATAGACTAACAGACGTATTGGAGCATAAGCTTTCGTGGGTGAATACCCATTTTGTTAGATGCAACTCACGAAAACTTATACTCCAATACATCTGTTAGTCTATAAAGTGCCACAGGACTCTTTGTCACTGTTCCAAAAGTCAGTCATTCAACTGGACTGGACCCCCTTAAAAAGAAACTAACCTTTACTCACAAAAGTATTAATAAGCCAGCAGAACTGCTGCAGAGCAGCTTAACCAGGGGCTGTTGAATGCTGACTATAGCTATATCTACACTGATCTGCAGCACAAACTCCAAGGGTGAGACCAGCAATGCATATCATGGTGCTGTGCTTAAACTCTCCTGGTATGGGCACAAACGAAAAGGTTCCTAGTTCTCACTAGCATAGTCCTGCTCCAAGAGGACTGTGTTAACACGAACTAGCAATCTTTTAGCTTGCATCCATAGTGTTGACATGGGTGGAGATGGAGTTTTACAGCACAGCACTGTGTTGTGAACTGCTATTTGCACCCCCGTGATGTGCACTACAGGACAGTATAGACAAGCACTCTAGTTTTCTGGCTGTACACATTAGTTGTTTGCCCCACCTCCTCCCTCACAGTCTCTTCACTTCAGACTCAGGCCTGCCTTCCTCTTCCTCCCCTATCCCATCACCATCATGTCATTCCCTTCAGTGACCCTTCTCCCTTCCCTTGTCTCTCTTTTAGCTAATCCCATTTCTCTAAATCCCACCCAAAGGATTTAAACAAAAAAAAATTGTGAAACTAACATGGTATTGACTCCGCTTGCATCTTAAACATACTCCTTTCCCCAACTCTCTGTTTTGAGACCGTAAGCACTTTGGGGCAGGGACTGACTCTTATTTGGTTTGCATGCCACCTAGCACAGTGAGACCCTGTTCTTAGCTGACCTCTAGGCTTTACAATGATAAACATAATAAACTAATAATTCATGTTGAATCTGTCTGTGACACGCATAGGCAGATATACTAGATAGCAAAAAAAAAAAAAAAAAAAATATACCATATAAAAAGTCAGAGCACAGCAATGAATTGCAAATGTATTTTAAACAAAATTTTAAAAACTATTACAAAAAGTTCTTTTCTCAGAAACTTCCCATCCAAAACATTATAAATTATGCCTGCTATTGAGCTGAAGTTCCAAGAACTTCAAATCAGTTTCACATCTTCCAGCAGCTAATGAAGATTGGCTAGGCGTAGACAAAACATTCTGCCGTTATCTCAGTGGACAGAAAAAACAAACAGAATTTTTTATTGCCTAATAATATCCCTATAAAACAATGTTTTCCTTTTTGGAAAAAAAATAGACCGTGTGACTGTAGTACAGGAAATAGATCAAGTCATTTTGTCATTCTTATTTAAGATATGTGGGTAAAAAATATCCCTAACACTGTATCCAAACAATTAAACTTGCTTTTCATGGATCATACATCCAGCTGGGTATGTGCATAGCTAATAGCAACTAAACTTGATCTGCACCATTGTTGAAATGGCAGTATAAATAATGAAGACCATGAACTTGGTATATCATCAGCATCTAAATTAATTGTTACAATACAGTAAATGGTTTATGGAAAAACCATTGGAATGAAATCACACGGGCCTGGTTGTCCAGGTGGAGACAGGGCCATCCACAAATTCCCATCAACCTTGGATGCTAACCTGGAGGTAGGGCTGAGAGCCCACTGGCCCAGGCCCCCTGAACCATTTTGCTTTGCCTCCAGTGATACAATGCCCTTCCATAATCCACTGCCATGAATGTGGCAAGTTAGTCTTTAAGGCTCAATATAAATGCTGTTTCAATGTGCCAATTCATTTATTTTCAAAGGGAGGTGTTCATGAACCTGTAACCAATGTTCCTTCTAATTTTTGACAGGACGTGTGCGCAAAAACTTTCTTCTGTGCAAGTTTTTGTGCACACGGTGTTTTGCCATGTGTGTAGGGTTTAGGATCTGTGTGCATGCACACCCACACACAGCTTAGAGGGAACTGGGCCTGTAAGAGATAAAATACATGGGGTGGTGAGGGGGAATCACCAAAATTACTTAGGAGCTTAAATCCCATTGACTTTCAGCAAGACTTCATCTTCTCAGTGCCTGATTTATTTTTGAAAATGGAATGTAGGCTCTTAAGTGACTTGGGCATTTTTGAAAATGTTACCTGTAGAACGCAGTTTACAGAGGGCCTGAGAAACCCTAGCTCCCCACTGAAGACATTAGGCACAGATCCTAAAAGGTATGTAGGCATCTAGTTCCTTTGTTATAAAGCACCTAAATACCTCGAGGATCTGGGCCTTCATGCTTAGTTTTCGCTATACATCAAGGAATGATAACAATAGTGCTATTCTTTTCGTTTGGGTCACATCGTTACAAAGAACACATGTAATTAAAGAATGTCATGACATCATTCAGAATTATAACATGACCTCTGAAAGACTATGGGCTCATAAACCTACAGCAAGACATTAACACATGAGCTGAGTAAACACAAGTGGAGGGGAAAGACAAAATATTATTTTAAAGGGGGCCCTCACCTCTTGCAAGTGCCCTCTGGCTGAGTGCATGTGCCTGCATTCTCTCTCTCACTTTGTGGTAGGTCTTTGGTGACTCAGCCCTCCAGCCAAGTCAGCCCACACAGTCTATGTGTGAAATAAAAACAAAGCAAACCCCTTCTGGAGTACAAGTCCAACAGGTGGCCTATCGCAACATGCTCTGTAAGGTCCCTCAGTCTGCAGCCCTATCGCTGGGCTTCCTCTTCAATCAGTCCAGCATGGCCTATCACAGTACCCTGGCTCGAGCTGTCTCAGCCCCTTCTAGGCTCTCTCAAATTGTCCCTGCTCATTGAACAGTCTTGGCCCTGTTATGGAGTACCTCCCCCAGGTTCCCTTTACCTCTCTGGCCCCCATTATTCAACGTGGCCTCTAAAAGAATTCAGTTCCCCTTCTGGGGTATATCAAAGTCCAGGCCACTTTTAGAGTGGCTGGTGGGGGTGGGAGGGACCCAGGCCCACCCTCTACTCCAGGTCCCAGCCCAGGGACCCCATAGATAGCAGCCATCCACCATGTCCATTTAAATAAACTGTGCTGCAATTCTCTGGGCCACTTCCCTGTAGCTCCAGTACCTTCTTCACCCTTACCTCAGGGCCTTGTCCTGGTGAAGGCCCAGCCCGGGGCACCCACTCTCCTCCAGCTCTAGAAAGAAACTTCACGTTCCAGCCTTGCAGCTTTTCTTATCCAAGCCCACTGAGTCCTGATTGGCTACATCCCACACCGTCATTCTAGACAGCTTGGAGGAACCCTCAACTGCCCTCTTCTTGGGTAGGGTGTGGCAGGGCCACAGGGCCCCCATGAGGGGGCCGCAGGGCCTAGTCCACCCCATCAGAATTATATGTGTTAATTCTATCTTTAAACATCAGATAATAGAAGTGTGGACCTTTCTTGATTTTCTTAAGAGTTAATGGCTCTCCAAACCATTTGGATGTGCATAAGAAGACAATCTTTCTGCTTCCTCCAGCAATGCCCTTTCTCACAGGCAGCTGTTGAGGCAAATCTGACATATCTGTTCAGCCCCCATTACTGTAATATCAGAGCACGTCAGAATCTTCAGTGTATTTATATCACCGCTGTGAAGTACGGCATTACTATTTCCCCCATTTGACAGATGGGGAACTGAGTCACAGAAGGATTAAATGATGTATCCATGGTCCCACAGAAACAGGAAATTGTGGTGAAGCAGGGAACTGAACGTCTGTCTCTCAAGATGCAGGCCAGTGCCCTAATCCCTTCACCATCCTTCCTTTCTATCTCCTGGCCCACTACACCATAAATGTAGGGCTAGGAGATATAGACAGCATTAAAGCCTCTTTGAGCAGGATGGTTATTAACAGAAATGAACGACAGAGAAAGCATAGCATTGCCCCACTCAGAAAAAAAATGTATCATGTCTCCATAGACCATTTTACTTACTGCTACTTGGTTATTGTGTGTATTACCATAGTTAGATGCTGTATGTTTGTGTTTGTACTTGTACTTGACACTGCTGCTGGTGCAAGCACAGCCAACTGCATTTTTCTTTTTTAAGTTTCTTGTGTATGTGGGCTTGTTCTTATCACAATGGTCTCTTCTTTCTTCTCACTTCACTATCCCTTATTGTGTCCCTGGGGATGGGGCCACTACTTCACAGCTATTCACTCCCTCCTTCCAAGTCCTTTCCCAAGAACTCCATGGGACATGCTTGCTCTGTCTGTGGTCTCCCATTTTCTTTGTGCAACTCCAGTTCTGCAGTGTGCCTGAAAGGCTTTTAGTAGGGCTGTAGAGGTGCTCTATGTGTGTAATTCAGTGGAAACCTGAGAGATGTGTTAACGTTTGTCTGCTAAACTAATCATGCCTGTGGCTCCTATTTGTGTGGGGGGGGGAGAGGGGGGGGAGAGGGGGGGAGAGGTGGAGCTGAAACAGTGGTTTGCTATGGGGTAAGTCCTCCTGGAAGTGCAGAGATACAGTCTTCGATTTCCCGGCACTCCAGGACAGAGAAGTCATAGGCTGCAACTATAAAAAGTAGTAGGATATTTGATTACCTCATTTTTGTGCATAGTTCTGCTCAGAAAACAGAATTTATCTGGACACCCATGTGCTCATCAGTAAAATACTACATGGTACCAAAAGTAGAAGGTACAACATACTGGATGAGAGAGGTAACTTTGCAATGGTTGCTACAGAACCTGTGCACCTTCAAGTAACTTCACCACCAGCCCTGAGAACCAGGGGAAAGCTGAATAAGCCTGGAGAACGTTGAAACAGCAATTTGAACTGTACCTGAAAGCCACATGGGCAAATAAACTGGAGAATGAGCAAAAGATTACCCTGCTCCTAATAGTGGCGGGCAGAGAAGCCCTAGATGCCTACAATACATTCCATACATTACAGATGATCGAGGGGAAAGAAAGAAAAGCTTTTCAGAAATAATGAAAATGTTTGAGGATTATTGTGTCTCTAGAAAAAAATGTTACTTATGAAAGAAGAACACAGAATGAAGGGGAAAGAGAGGACTTTGTCACAGACTTAAAACGAAAAAGGCAGTCCTGCGAATATGGAATACTAGAAGACTCTCTCATTAAAGAACAGAATGCTCTGGGGTGTAAAACTAAAAAAAGTCCAAGAACAGTTAAGGGAGATGGATCTGACACCAGAATGGGAAATATGTATGTGACAAACAGGAACACAAATAAAAAGCCTAGATAAAGGCACAGAGCACATGACTCTGAGAACCATAGCTGAACCATCAATGGAAAAGTTCACAGAAATTAAATTGGCTAAGGACAGAAACATGGAAAAACAGGGCACCATGCCCGTGATCTGGCAACCAGCATGAGTATAGGAAATGCCCAGTGTGATGCTGTGTGGAATCTGAGGGACACTTGAGGATATTATGAATATCAATATTGTAAAATTGTAATGAGTTATACCAGATAGGCCATTTAGAGTATCTGCAAAAATGTGAGAGTTTGCCAGATATGATAATCTCATGTATGTGTTTGTATCACCTTGGTACTATGTGTCATAGATATGTATGTATGTCTGTATTCCAAACTTGTGCTATGCTTCTGGGTGACATCCCCAGACAGTTTGGCATCAGCACTGCCTAGCCTGCTTGATGGCCCATTAAGGACCATCAGCATTACAACTGACCAATTGAGAGAAGGCAGATACACCTTATGATTCAGCAAGGCATGCAGGGACGTACCTATGGACAGAACTTTGTCATGCTTGGCAGCTGGTGCCTGGTAGTAGTAGTGCTTGGCAGCTGGTGTTTGAAAAAAAAAACAACCACCAGGGACCGCATGGCAAAAGTCTATAAAAGGCAGCTGCATCTTCTCCATTTTGTCTTCCATCCTGCTTCTTACCTCTGGAGGAACTTTGCTACAACTGAAGCTCTGATCAAGGGACTAAATGATCCATCCAAGCTGTGGATGTGTTCTAGAAGGATTTTCCAGCCTGCAAACTCGCCAATATTGCTAAGAATCTGATATATGAATTTGGAAGTCTTTGTATGTATGTGACTGTTTTACCATTAACAGCTCTCTTCTTGTTCTTTCTTTTTTCTTTATAATAAACCTTTAGTTTTAGACACTAAAGGATTGGCTGGCAACATGGTATTTTGGGTGAGATCCAAACCTATACTGACCTAGTAGCGTGGCTGATCCTTTGGGGTCAGAAGAACATTTTGTATATGTGAGCAGAGTTTTTTTTAAATAACTTCTCACTGTACTGGACCTAGGTGCTGATTGGGAATCAGAGTACTGGAACACAATAAAGGAAGCTGTGTAATTTCTTTTTTTTTCTTTTCTTGATAACCAGTGTGGGGGATCAGAGGCAGAGTTTGTGTGATTGGTTGGGGTGTTTAACTTCAGTGTTACTCACCATTCTAAGAGATCTGCTCTCCCTTCTGCATGGTTGCCCTGACATTTGGCATTTCCAGTGAGGGCTGACCCGGGCACCACTGGTCACACCCAGCATTCAGGCAAACATGTAGAAACTGTAATAAACCCAACCATTATGCTAAAATGTGTGGAGAAAGCAGAAAGGGGCATGTATTAAGTACAGAAAGAATTCCTCTGGTGAAAAGAAATAGCTGTTCTTAAGAATAACACAGGAGGTGGCTGAAAACTCAAAAGATGGGCTAATTAAAATGTGAATAAATGGGAGATATGTGACATACAAGACAGACACAGGGGCACAAGTGAAACTGAAATAGAGTGATGTAACTGAACAGAAACTGAAAGAGAGAGATGCAAGGAGCATATAAAAGTGCCCATGAAAGACTATCATGGTGGAATAATTTCAGTGTTGGGAGAATGCACACTGACACTTAAATACAAAGGGAAAATGTAAAACAAAAGTTTGTGGTGGCACACAGAGGCCAGCCACCAGACTTGTGCCTACACACATGTGAGGTAGTTGGTCTCATTAAGAGGATGTATGCCATACAGAGACAGAAAGACAACACAGAACAAGATACAAAAGTATTAACAACATCACATGAAGACATATTCACAAGAAATGGCTGCCTCCCAGAAACACAGAAGATACAGTTAAAAGAAGATGCAGAAACTGTGGTATAGGTGACAAAAGAAGTTAGAAGAAGAAAGCTAGAAGAAGAGCTGAAAAACATGACAGTAAATGGTATCATTCAGAGAACAGAAGAACCAACAGATTGGCTTCACTCCTTATTAATCATAGAGAAAAAAGAAGGGGGACAATAGCTGTATATGGAGCCTAATGAGCTAGAATAAAACAAATACACAACACTGCCACTTGCCTGCAAGAAGAGAACTGTTGTCTGAAATGTAAAGACTCAAATTCTTCAACAAATCAGATGCATCGATTAGATTTTGGCAGATCTCCTTGGACAGTGAGATCTCCAAGATCTGTGCTTTCAAAACACCATTTGGCAGATACGTGCTTCCTTCGACCACCTTTTGGAATATGTTCAGCTCCAGAAATTTCACTGTACAATGAGCCAAATGCTAGGAGATCTAGGAGGGGTGAAAGTGTACATTGACGACATCATAATTTGGAGCAGTGCTGTTATTGAAAATCAGGAGCAACTGAGGAACGTACTGGAAATTGTGAGTGCTAATGACCTTACACTGAATAAGGCCAAATGTAATTTTTAAACAATGGAAATTACATACTTGGGAGAGAGAATGACCTTCAAGGAAATCTTGCACAATGAATCAAAGATTCGAATCAAAGATCCGAGCAATACTGAACATGCCAAGACCTGAAGATAAAAAGGGAATTCAAAGGCTACTAGTCACGTTGAATTACATCAGCAAATTCAGACCTAACTATAAACCGTTTGCACAATTCACTTAAGACATCTCCTCCATGAGGTCACTGAATGGGCATGGATGCTGGAGCATAAAAGAGGGTTCAAGAATATTCTGACATCATCTCCAGTGCTGCAACTTTTTGACCAACATTGTCAGTCTCATGTGCATCTACGGCTAGGACAGCTGCAGAGATGACATATGCACAAATTGAAAATGAGACCAAGGTCTGGCATGTGGATATACAATTTTTATGACTTTCTCTATGGTCATAGCCTCAAAGCCGAACATAAATCACCGATTGCAATACATAGAAAGGGACTTGGAGAAGCACCACCCAGGATACAGAAATTACTTCTGAAAATACAGAAATATTATGTGACCCTGCAGTTCCAACCTGCGTGCCACTGAGTAATGCCCAACATACTCTCAAGACCATATGCTCCATTTGACAATACATAGCCCGATGATCTGGAAGAAGCAGAAAACATCCAGGTGAGTATGATAAAAATGTCACATGCTGTATATCTCTAGGCATATGGGATGAATTGAAGACAGAAACAGCTAAAGATGAAATGCTGCAAGCACTGATACAAGTGATAGGTAAAGAAGGGGGCTGGGAAATCAACACTTCCCACCAGCTTATTCCCATTATAAAAATGAACTTTCAGTGATCTTAGGAGTCCTCTTGAAGGGAACACAGATCATGGTTCCCACAGTGATGAAAAGGAAAATATTGAAACAAATATACGCAGGGCACCTGGAAATGACCACATCAAAAAGAAGAGCTGGAGAATTTGTATTCTGGAAACAGATGAATAGTAACATCAAAGAAATGATGAGCAAGTGTGGAAGATATCAGAAGAACAGATTCCCAGAGGACATAACCAATGATACCACATGAACAGTTTGCAATTCTACGGGACCAAGTCAGAACTGAGATATTCAATCTGGGACGACACAATCACCTGATTAGAATGGGTGACTACTAATTTCCCAGAAGTAGAAGGGCACAGGGAGGAAAAGACTGGGAAAATACAGTCAAACCAAATATTACAATAAAAGAGCAAGATTTTTTTCACAGACTAAAAAAAACCCATGGTGAGAATATGGTAAGATGGACAATGAGTAGTCAAAATCAGAGAAGACTCGCCTTGCTCACATTCAGTGATCAAAGAGGAAGGTAAAATCTAAGCATCTGCTCAAGATACCTGACAACTTGGCCAAGAGAAGTGATAGCAGATATACAAGTTGAAAAAAGTTCACAAACTGACCCTGTTATTGAGACTGAGCAGTCTGTACCAGACAAGGATTTGACTGAAAAGGGTTTGCAATACAGCAGATCAGGAAGATTGATGAAATGCCCTAACAGATTGATCAAGACACATCAGGATGGCATTTAAGAAACTTGAAGAGTTAAGTCAGCTCTTGTATTTGTAATAGTTTGATAGATTAATTTAATAGCCTTTTAGTTCAGTCAAGAAATATATAAAAGGGAAGATGTGCTATGGAATAAGTTCTCCAATACATGGAGAGATGCCATACTTCCTGTTCACTCTAGATGCAGTCTTTGGTTTCTGGAAACACTTCCATCCTGCTGGGAGCAGAAACAAAGAAGCCCAGGACAGGACAAATGCAGGCTGCAGCTACACTGAGTAGGATGTTTTATTACTGTACCTCATTTCTGAACATAGTTCTGGTCATAATAAAGAGTTTATCATTAAGATATTTTATTACTGTATCTCTGAGGCCTTTTGAAAGTGTCAGATGTGTGATCAGGCCCTTTGACCACCTCTGTGTTGCCCCTTCCTCCCCTCACCTGGGTTCACAGAACACTAAGGAGTCAGTTATTGTGGGAAGGGGGGCACAAAAAGCCTCATTTAGCCATTTTTAGCAGCATAGGCTTCAGGATATTTTTTTTGGCTTTCATGTTTTAAAGCTTTAGGGTGGACTACCTTAAATAAGGTGCCTGAAACCAACAGTCCCATGTGCACGAAAGTATTTGGCAATCCTCACCAATTGCTATAAATGTGATTCTATTTCCTTGATGATTTCATTGATCCATTTCTATAACACACACTTTTAAGTTGTTTTATTTCCTGCTTTGTTCAGCTCTGCCTTTCATGAAGGGATACGGCCATCTAATAAGAGCATACTTAGAACAAACCCAAGACTGCAACTTTTCCAGTAACTGTGTGTGAGAACAAAACACCCAAATTATACTTATCGGGATATCAGAGAAAGAGGTACTCATTTACATATTGGTGGCATCTACGCACCAAGGCCATGCATATTGTTTCATTTGAAATGTATCTTTAGTCAGCCAGCAGTTTCACCTATGGACAGAGGTCTGTGGGAGCACGAATGAATTAAAGCTAGAGTATATTCCCCTGCAAGGATTGTGTGTGTGGTGGGGGACAAGAGGTGTATTTTTCTCTCTCCAGTATTTCTAATGCCAGGTCTACACTGGGAGGTGGGGGCGGGGTGTCGACCTAAGATACGCAACTTCAGCTATGCGAACAGCGTAGCTGAAGTCAATGTATCTTAGGTGAACTTACCTGGGCATCCTCATAGCAGCAAGTCGACTGCTGCCGCTCCCCCGTTGACTCTGCTTCCGCCTCTTGCTGTGGTAGAGTTCCAGAGTCAACAGGGAGAGCGCTTGGGGATCGATTTATCGCCTCTAGACTAGACACGATAAATCAATCCCCGATAGATTGATCACTACCTGCCGATTCAGAGAGTAGTTTAGATGTACTCTGAAATACTTAAGTGTGGAGTAGCTGAGTGGAGGTTCCCCATTTCATTCCGCCTGCACACAGGAGATGCAGCTGAATAGCTCAGGCAGCTGAGTAGAAGCACACCCAGCAGGGACAGTTTTATAAACAAGCAACATCTGCTTCCCCCAGAGCCTTGTGGAGGACACCAGTGGGTGCTGAGGCCCTCACAGAAGGTTCCTTCTGCAACAGAAAATGATGACCTGTCTAGAGGGAATTTTTTAAAAAATCATCCTATAAAACATGAGAGAAAATTACATCCTTGAAATTGAACTCTATAGCAAGTGCATTCACGATTAAATTCTATCGTTTTAAAATTTCTGTTGGAGTCCAGTAAATTTCTGCAGAATCCTATTGGTTTAATTCCTATTCAGTTCTATAGGATTTTGCCATAAAGGGGTGAGGAGGGTCTGGCTCCACCCACCTCCAGATGATCACACTCCCTTGAGTGGCAGAGTTCTACCTGGTATGCTACCCTCCATCCACCCCATGCCCAGGGAGTGCTAGTTGCAGCATTCTACCAGGGTACCCAAAGAAAGTCTCCCATCGCCTTCTTTCCACCACTGTACTCTAACAATGTCAAGCCTGAATTCACTCAAAATGGTTTCAAAAAGGCCATTGTCACAAAAAGTTATTTAATAAATTATAAGGCCAGAGGGGACCATTGTGATCATCTAGTTCAACCTTCTGAATAACACAGGCCATGGAATGTCACGCAGTAATTTCTATCCCAAGCATCTCCCAGCCAGTGTTTGTACTGAGCATTTTATTGCCAGACTGTTTCATGAGATAGCTGGAGACAAAGAACAAACATTAAAGGAATATTTACACCAGAAATGATTACAGCAGCTTTGGGCCTTCACATTTCCCACATGACAAGGTCCTGTTTAATTAATTTTGGGGAACACAAGCAATAGAGCGTGGCAGTGTGCGTTCTCCCTCGGTGCATTGGAGAGTTCTAGCGGGCATTATGCCTTCCTATGCTTTCCTTGGGATGGGTCAGCACTGCACTGCCCCCACCTATTGCAGAGTTGTAACTAACAGCCACAAGAGAGCCCTTCATAGAGATGGGCCTGACCTGAAAAATTCTTATCTCGATATCACAAGTCTCCAAGTTCAGGATGCTTGGGATCTAGAATTTCAGTTCAGCGTATTCAAGAGAGGGGAGTCAGCTGCAAAACTAAGACCCAGGTTTGGATTTTGAACCTTTTCAAGGGGCTCAGGTTTATCGCCCTTTCTAATATCTAAAAGATCTAAAAATGATCTGTACTTCCCACCTTAGGCAAACTCTGAGTTGGGCAAGAGAGGGATTTTCACAAATACATTACAAATAAATAAATAAATGCAATCTTAATCTCTATCTAATTCATGTTCTGGGTAAGTAAGTTAAATTATTTAAAGGAGCTCAGTGTAGCTCTTCAGTATGGAAATTGTGTGTGTTCAAGCAAAAGGTATTTGTTTTTCATTGAATGCTTATCTTGTTCAAAATGATGGATTTGTGCAAAGAGCAGCTGCAATGGCTGCTGGATGGGTTTTCTGCCTTTAACTGATTTCGGTCTAACTTCCGCAGCCTTAATTATGATTAACTATGTGATTTCTGCCTTACTTAAGTACATAAATCTCTTCTGACAGTTTCACGATCAGCTGCAGGATCAAGAAGGAACCTCATCTGTTGGCTTATTGTGAGTAAAATAAATCACGAATGGTCTAAAGGTCTGATGTAAAATAGTGGGAGCCAACTTGTGCTGGGCAGAAACATAAACACTTCACAATGTTTTGAAAGGTCGTTGGTTATTTCAAAACAAAATACAAATGAAAGGACTCAGGTAACTGAAATCATGTAGCAGCTCGACAAGTTCAGCTACCATGCTACTCTTTGGATTCCAGTGCAAGTGAAACAGAGTAGTTTGATTCTTGATGTATAAAGAGTTGGAGATAGAGCAACCAGATGTCCTGATTTTATAGGGACAGTCCCGATTTTTGGGTCTTTTTCTTATATAGGCTCCTATTACGCCCTACGCCCATCACAATTTTTCACACTTGCTGTCTGGTCATCCTAGTTGGAGAGGGGGAATGAAAAATACTGTACTTCATACATCTTTGTGCAGTACATAAGATGGTTAATGGCATCGTGTGAAAATTAACAGGCTCATATAATTTTGGAAAGATGGTTCCCAGGATATAGAAAACAGTGGAGCATAAAGGCGGCTAGAAAATAAGTGTCATCTTGTTTTTAAGGCACTATCTTGGAACACAAGAGATCTGGGTTCAACTCTTGGTTGTGCCACAGACATCCTGTGCACATTAGGAAGGTACTTACATGCTGACTCAGTATGATTACAGAGTGATCACACATAAGAAATGCACAGGGCAATAGAATGTGCAAGTGAGACAACATCAAAGGACGAATTCTTGGGAGAAGTGGATTTTGAAAGCGAGGGGATGCTAGTTGAACAAGTAGTGAGGGATATGTGCTGAACAAAACTCTCAGACCTGCAAGCTGCTCTGTTCAGAACGATCCCTGCATCCATGCAGAGCCCCATTGAAGTTAAACTCCAATGTGTGGACTTGAGGGTCTGCCTGTTCCGAACAGAATGAGGGTCACTGAGGGGAGTGAAATGGAGGTATACTAGCCCTTTAAGGCTAGAGGGGGATGATTTGGTGTGGAGGAGGAAGGACAGTCTACCCCACTGCAGGAGTCCCTCTCCATCCCCCCTTTCCCTCCTCTCCCTCCCAGCCAACTTTCCCCCAATGCTCTTCTCCTTTTCTCCCTATGACCGAAAGAGTGTTAACAGACCATTTCACTGAATGGTCCCTTGAAATGGGTGTTAACGACTTATGCTAAACTCAGTGTGTTCCATCTTGTATTTAGTTGTGACATTCTAAGGCTATGCTGTGGCAGCACTTTAACATGGCTGTGTAGCCATGGCCCCAGCGCTGGGAGACTCCCAGTGCCATAAGCACTGTCTACACTGCCACTTTACAGCGCTGAAAGTTGCAGCACACAGGGTATGTTTTTTCACACTCCTGAGTGAGAAAGTTGCAGCGCTGTCACGTGGCAGTCTAGACAAGGCCTAAGTAAGTTTGCCAGATCTGAAGAAGAGCTCTGTGTAAACTCAAAGCTTGTGTCTCTCACCAACATAGAAACCCAGAGAACAATAGAGACAGCTGCTAAGAGAAAGGAAGGGTCCCAGGATGACAGCTGGTGTCAAACCAAACCAGGCTATTGTTCTTTTTTAGGACTTTGGCAGGTGAGCCTTGGAATGCAGGGTGAGGCAGAGTTGCCTTCATTAACCAGGAGACGTTCTGGAAAGGAGGGCAGCACATAATCTGCTTCTTCCTTGATAACAAAGTGTGCAGAGAACACTGTTTGGACTCCCTGCTAACCTCTCAGGCCAGGCTAAATGAGCCTGAATTGTTTGGCTTGCCTCTAAAACTGTGTTGGGAAAAGCTCAGCCCAGGGACACCTAAGGAGAAAGGGGTGTTTTGGTAGCGAGATTTAATTCAAAATTGCTGCTAGTCTGGGCTAAACTGGGTGGTTGGAAATAATTTAAAAGGTGAGCTGGGAAAGAATGATTCATGGTTGAAAGGCTACTATGGGCAGCCTTAAATAAGGCATGAAACAGAGAGAGATGAAGGCTGAGTGGGCAGTGTGAATCTGGTGGAGTGATAGCAAATGTTAAGGAACTGGTAGGATTCATTCACTTTTCATTTCCAGCTATTTTTGAATTTTATTTTTTTGCAGGCTGCATTAAAACACACTTTCAGTCTTAAATCTTCTCATGATGTTGTTGTCTGGGAACATTATACACAGTGAAAATTACTATCATATGCATGCTCAGAAGTAATCTGACTGCAGTAGACAGGCAATATTATGTGAGCTACATTATGATTTGTTTCTTGCAATATTTAATGGGAGTTAACTTGAAATCTTGTCAATTTCCAGATTGTGGCATCCAGCTTCATACTCTGCCCAGTGCCAGCTTTGATCACCATGGATGCACTGAGAATCCTCTGGAGGGGCACAGTTCATTAAAAGAAATGTTAAGTAGTGGTAGAATTAGTGCTTCAGTGATTTTCAGCCCCAGGAGCAATGTGAAGCCTTGCAATCCAAGATTAACAATATAGACAGCAGGATTGTAGCATCGGGCCCCCATGTTTGAAACAAAATCTATATTCAATGGTATATCTATATACGAGTTTACAGAAATGATCCTGAGAGGAAGCATGACATTGTTGGGGTCAAGAGACCTTAGTTCAATTCTTGACTCTGCCACAGATGTCCTTCTTTGTGACCTTGGGCGCTTAATCTTTCTGCCTCAGTTCCCCATCTGTAAAATGAAGATGACAGTACTTCTTCTCTGAGGGTAGGCAAGATAGATTTGTTAACTGCAACCACAAGTTATTGGGCTGAATTCCACTGCAGGAGCTAGTGGTAACATTCTACAATAGGAGGGCAGATTGGCACCATTAAAAAACCATCCAATCTACCTTGATAGTCATATTCTATAAATTACTTAAATCCAGCGAATTTAGGCTTGAATTTGAAGTAACAGCAATTGCATGGCTCCATTTGTGGAAGACCAAGCTTTAAGTGACTAAATACACTGTCCCAGAGCTGGCAGTGAAGTTAGAATTGCAAGTAGAATCCAAAACTGGCCCAGTCTTGCTCTGATAACTGGGTACAGCAAGAGATATTTAATACCACTGACCCATAACTACAGTAGTTCAAGCTGTATACATTTTTATTTGTTTTATTGATACTCGTGGCAGCTGGTATATATTTACAGAGTATTACTTCAAACTTTGTGGCACCCTAAGATTTATATTGCTTTGCACTGAGTTATGTCAAGTTAACCTCTTGAAACCTAAAAGCATGTGGAGCAATATGCAAATACCATTGTACTGAAGTTCTTAAAAGGACATCTTTTAAGCAAAAAAGCTACCTCTGGGAAATCTTACAAGATACACCTGCTGAGTAGATTACTTGCAATTAGCAAACTGAGGTAACCCACACAGATATAGCATGAATATAAATTCTTAGCCAAGAGACGGGGGTCTAAGGGGTTCTAAGTGCAGCCATGTGGAACTTGGTACTTGTACATTACCAGGGTTCATGCAAATATTTTCTGTTTTATATTCACCTAGGTTCACATATGCTCTCTCTCTGTAAGGCACAGAGAGCTTGTATTTAACAATGACATTTTTATTTAAACACAATAGAACCCAGTAACCATAGCCTGTCACAAGCTGGAGTCTACGGTTCCTTGGTCTGTCCCTGTAGTCCAGAGACCCAGCTTCCAAAATGGAAGATGATCTTTTGTCTCTGCAGCCATGCCCCTCATTAATACACAAGTCACACTGTGAACATTGCTTTGAGATTCCAGTTAATATGAACTGAAAAACTGAAATTGAAACTCATTGCTTTAAGAAGTCATTGAGATCAACAGTTAAATAAGACACACAAAAGGATTAGACATTGAAGCAGATCGACACTCACCAGTGCAGTGCTTCCTGCTGTATCATCTGGGAATTACTTCTTTTTTAGCCTCAGAGCACCCTTTGCTGGCCAGTGGCTTGCCTGCCTCAGGCTCCGTGTCCCTCCCAAATCCCAGTGCCCCTTTACCTCAGGGTTCTGCCCCAGTAGTACCCCTACACTCTGGGTCTTCCCTTGCAGGAGAACCCCCAACCCTGTGCCCACCTTCCCTCAGTGGCTGCTGCCAGTCATCATCTAAACCCCGCTCAGTGGGGGAGACTGCAGTCTGTAATGGACACTCATCACTGGCAAGGGGGTTGGACCAGCTGACTCTGCCTATCCCCGGGCTGCACCTCTTTGGCCCCAGTACTTTTTGTAGGCCATCAACAAGGCCTGCAGCCTGGGGGGTTTATTAGGATGGAGCTCCCCAGCTCCCTTTGCCCTTCCCCAGCACTACTCCACTTCAGGGACCTTGCTCCCAGGAAGTTAACCCTTCCCACTCCAGGACTAAAGTGAGATTCTTCAGCTCCTGGCTCACATCCCCTTTATAGGGCCAGCTCTGGCCTGATTGGGCTTGCCACAACTGTGGTCAGGTACTCCCTCAGCTGCTCTCACTCCTTTGATCCCAGCCACAACCCTCTCCAGGGCTGTTTTTAACCCCTGTTCTGTGGGAGTGTGGCAGCCACCCCACTACGGACATTTATATGAATATCGAGAGCATCCACAGTTACATTAGAAGGAATAAGATTTTTTAGGGAGATATAAACAATCATGGTTCAGGGTTTCTTGCAACTTTCTCTGAAGTACCTGGTATTTGCCATTGTCAGGATACATTGGACTACAGTATCTAGACCACTAGTTTAAGCCAACATGTAATTCCTGCATTAAATATTATGATATTTTTTGCTGGTTTTCCAGCAAACTCTAAAATGATCTAGGTTGGATCAAAACTATCCATATTCACTTGCAAGTTATCCATAGGGAGTAGGCTGTGAAATTTTAACAGTCATTTTAAGAGTGAGAAAAATGTTGTGCTGGAATTACGTCAACTTTTTTGGCAAATACCTTTGCCAAAACAAACAATTTTTGTGGATGTATTAGGAATGGGTTAGAAATCAAGTCTGAATTCTCACTGCAACTCTAGTGAAAGTGACCTTTCCAATGACAAATATGATGCAACTTTTCCTACATGATTTACAGTAGACTCTCGATTATCCAGGATTGGGTTAACCAGAATGTGGATTAACCAGGATGTCAAAAAATATGCATAACTCGCAGGGCCGGCTCTGGCTGTGTTGCCTCCCCAAGAACAAACAAACAAAAAAAACCCCACCAGGGTGCAGGGCAGCCAGTGAACCAAGATCCCCTCCTCCTGGTGCAGGGTAGCTGGTGAACCAACATCCGCCTCCCCATATTTCCTATGGATAGTGATTATCCAGGATTTTATTAACCAGGATTAATTTTTTCCCTATCATCCTGGATAATCGAGAGTCTACTGTAGTACTAAAAGTTGAAGTCCAACCTTCATTACACAGTGTATACAAACGTACATCCTGAAATCCAACATTATTTTCTAAGATACAATTTGCACCTTTTGCTGTAAATCAGTGTAATACATTATAAATTTCCTATGCACATTACTGAAATCTAACACATCAGAAGAGCTTTTAAAGGATGCCAGATACCAATATATTTTCATCTTCCTCTCAAGCAAAAGCTATATTATGTTTTGCTGAAAGCTGAATACCACATACTTAACTGATTACTGGGGAGAAATTTGTCTCTGTACAGGTTATAAATTCTGTTTAAGATTGGGGAATCTGTGTATCTATATTTACACTGCAAACTCCATTTTTATTATGGGGTGTGTTTGCCTTCTGTGTTATCCTTGCCTACATATTAACCTAAAACCCACAGGTGGTGTGTGACGGTGCTGTTCCTGGTGGGATCCAACTGTGAGTGTCAGATCAGGACAGATTGCTTCCAAAGGGGCAACTACAGCCCAAAGCTGGGGGTTTTCCACTCTAATGTGAACCAAACCAGCCAAACAGAAAAGACTTTGGTTTCACCCACTGGCTAACCACAAGTCACACAAGCAATTCCCTTAGACACTCCAGGTTTTCAGTATCACCACCAGCAGCCACCTGTCCTGGGGATCAATGGTTATTAAAACCAATACCCCAAATAAAGAAAACGGTTCTCCCCAATTCCAAAGAATCGGGCCCCAGATCCAGGTCAATATACAAATCAGATCTTCCCACAAATCACGTTGTTGCCAATCCTTTAGAATCTAAAATCTAAAGGTTTATTGTACAAGGAAAAAGGTATAGGTGAGGGTTAAGAATGGTTAAAAGAAATCAATTACATGCAGTAATGGCAAATCTCTTGGTTCAGGCTTGCAGCTGTAGAATAAACTGCAGGTTCAGATAAAAGTCTCTGGAATGCATCCCCTCCAGGGATGGGTCATCAATCTGTTGGTCAGAGCTTCCACGTGTAGCAAAATCCCATCCAGAGGTAGGTGCTAGCTGAAGGTTGCAGATTGAAGACGAACATGGCGGAAGTGTCTCCCAGGTTTTATAGACTTTCCCTTCTGGGCGATTACCCCCCTCCTCCTTCTGACGCAGAGTGCAATTGCAAAATGAAGGTTGATAGTTTAAGATTCAGTTTCTCACCAGCCAGATTACATTTCTGGAGAAGCTGGGGTGTGGACAGGCATCTACAAAGTTCATTGTGTAGCTGATGGTCCTTAACGGCCCATCAGCCAGGCCAGCCAAGTAACAACAGCTTGTCTGAGATTTCACCCAGAAGCCAAGCCTAAGTTTGAAATACAGGCACCATATAGCCAATATCTATAACTCTAACTACAAAAGAGATACACACATACAGATAGTTTAAACAAAATCAGCAGACCATAATCTGGTCGCAGAAACCTTATCTGGCCCCCTTTACATAATATTTGGTACCCCAATAATCTATATGGTCCCAAATTATTTCAGCACGTGACATGGTGACAGGAGAACTTCTTGCACTTGGCACAGGGCTAATAATGGAGTGTCATTAAACTGTAATCATCCATTCGAATGGAACAGCCTTGAATAAAAAGATGGCTACCATCCAGACAAACCAGTTTTCAAGTGTGAACTCCAGGAGGGAAGTAACGAATGGAAGCAATGGATCACCTGATGGAGTCATCTGACAAAGGGGACTGGAGGTTTTAAAAGAAAGGGTCTCTTACCAGCCATTGTAGAGAGGGAGAAGAGACTAGAAGCAGAAAGCTGGTTGCAGAAGTGAAAGGAGACTCCATGTGCAGGAGGGAAGTGGCAGAGGAAGGATCCTGGACTTCTTACAGTACTCTGACCAAAGCCCAAAGAACACTCAAGAGTGGTAAGGAAACTAAGCAGGGAAATGCATATGGGCATTTTATGCTTTTGGCTACATCTGTATGTTTCTTGTGTTAGCTAAAGTAGAGAGTGATTGTATTAGAAACTTTAGCAAAGTCTGTGTCTTGTGTGTTTCAACTATGGTGTGTCCCTGGAGAGTTAAGCAGAAGGCCCACAAGACTGGAATTCTCGGCAGGTCCGCTGAGATGGGGGGTGGGGGGGAGGGGATGACAAAGAGGGCAATTGCCTGGGCAGGCTGCAGGGCTCCTAGGCATGTGCAGGATGGTACCAGTGGAAGTGAAGGCAGCCAGATGGGCATGTGAAAGCCCTGGCCATGCCGGAAGAGTGAGCCCAGCAGGGAAGCCAGAAGTTTGCTGGGCACAAGCGGTGCAACTGGCAGCAGCTCACTGGGCACCAGCCAGCGCAGGCGCAGCACCGCCCAAATGTCGGGCGGACTGCGCCCATATGGGTGTGGCTTGTGCATGTACCAGCCGCTGCCTGGGGTCCAGCTCCACGCCCATGTGGCAATGCCAAGCCAGGCCAGAAGCAGCATGGGGCCCTACTCCAGCCCACCCTCACAATGTGCAGCGTCAGTGGCTCCCCGCCCCAGCGACCCATCCCCTGCTGTGCCCATGTCCACCATACACACTACCCTCTGCTCTATTTGGTGCCGTATTCAGCAGAGTCAGCAGAGCTGAGAGGCAGCCTCCTTGATCTGGGTAGCTTTGTACTTTCAGAAATTGGGGGTGTGTGGAGGGGACAGTGACATGTAATCCCATGTGCCCACCATGCCTCCTCTATGTTTGGAGGGGCAATCCTCCCCCCCCCCCAACTGCACCTATGGAATGCATCTATGCTCCCTGCCCCCCACATGCGTGGCTTCCCTGCAGTTTTCTGCAGGGAAGCACAGAAATACTGTGGGGATGGGGGAGGGGATTTTTATGGGTGCACAGAACCCCCCTGTAGCCCTCCGGAGTATCAATTAGAAGATGGAAGGTCATAGAATCAGAAGATCAGTTTTGGAGAATTAAATTAGGAGTTTTCCAGAGTTCTTTGGATTGAAATAATTTTAAATTCTAATTTTAATGGCTCTGGGTTATTGTAATTATTACATGTTTATTTCGAGAGAATCCTGAGCAGTAGTTTTGTAGAGATCAAAAAGCTAACTATCTGGATTATGCCTCCCCACTACTAATTATATAGTAATAGAACCTAGCATTATAAACCAATTTAAATGTGACCGAGAGCGGAGTGTGAAATTAGTAATGTCTAGACAACTCAGTACATAACAGCCGTGTAGCGGGGGCCATTTTCTCCTGCTCTGCTCAAGCCCGCAAACATCTCAGAGACCTTTATGCTGGAAGAACACCGGGTGCAGTTTATTTACAATGTTGGTTCCCACCTCTCTTGTACATTATACAGCTGTACTCCGACACTCTTAGGGGCCTTCAGCACCTGAGGCAAGCAGTGAAGAGCAATCTCCCCTCCTCCCCCGTTCCTTTTTTGTATCCTCTGCCTAATGCAGTGGTGGATTAATGCACGGGCCCCAGGGCCCATGCCCAGGGTACCCAAACGAGCGCCAGAACCTGTATAGAAAAGGTGAGGGGCACCAGTGCTGGAACTGTGGCCCCACCAACTGCTCATCCACTTCCCCCCACCTCTCTTCCTCTCGTGTCCAGGCCAGAAGCCGGAGCTGGGCCATTCTAAGAGCTGCCCTGGGAGCCTGAGCTGCTGAGGGGAGCCCCAGACCCTTCACCTGCCCTGGGAAACAAAGGAAAGTTTCATGAGAATTAAGCAGTACAGAACAGTATGGAAAACAAACTTCATCTCAAACTCACCAATAGCATAACAATTTAAGATAACGTGATGACTGTTAGAAGAGAAATGCAGCATATGGATCTTTTTGAGGCCATGTTGAATTAACATTTTAATATTTTATGAAATTACTGATCAGTCTTCTAGAAGGGGGAAATTATACGGAGTTAGGATCGAAAGCAAGCATGATCTTGGTTTGATCATGAATGTAGTGCCCTGGAGAGAAGTTTGAATAGGTCATTAGAAGAATGGAAGAATCTGCTGGCTACTTCATCTAAAGATTGCTCAGTCAACAAAAACGTCCAAACCTCTGTTTAAAAAGAACCCCGCATTCAAGCTATGTGGAAGAAATTATATTCTGCTATCAAAGAGAAAGATGGAAGAACATTTTGAAGACTGGTAATGGGTGGCTGTAGTGAGGGGATATGGCCTTCCTCAAAGACTGCTGGGGAGGAACCTTTGCCTTGGGGGGCAGAGCCAGGGAAGCCCCATCCACTCTGCTGGAAGCAGAGAGGTAGGACAGGGAATATAAAAGGCAGGCCCTACAACTCAGTTGGCTGGAGCCAGTGAAGGACACATGTCTTCCACTTGGTGCTGAAGTGAGAGCCCAAAGAGGACCTTGTGACATTGAGGACTCAAAGAGGCTGCTAGGTCTGTCACCAACAAGGATACTGAAGAGTTGCTGGGACTGCTGCTGGCCGTGTACCCGGGGCAGATGGAAGAACTCCACAAGATAAATGTACGCAGCGAGGGGTTGTGGGTCGTAGCCCATGGACATCAGACAGTAGTCTGGTTGTGTGGCTAGAATTCTGTTCAGCGTGTTTTGGCCAGATCCCAGCTGACCAAGTGGCAGAAATCCACCAATGTTAGGTCGCTGGGACCAGAGGGGTAGGGTGGGCCCAGGGTGTCCCTACCCCTGCTGCCAACCCCACCCCTGGGGTGGCAGCCTCCCCACCTTAGCCCTAGAGGCCTGCATTTGTCTGACCTCTGCGAGAGCCAGGCCAACAGGCCCTGGACTGTCACTCTGCCCTGCCTGAGGGCTTAAGACTCTTGACTGTGTTGTTGCTGTGCTCTGCCTGAGGTCAGAGCCCCAGACTACTTGTTGCTTGGCCCTGCCTAGAAGGACAGGGCCTCAGAGGCTAACATCCCAGTATGTCTTGTCTTGATAGAAGTCCTGTAGCGAGGAGGCATGGCCTCCCTCTGAGGCTACTGGGGGGGAGGGACGGCTACAATCTCCTCCAGTGGCATTCATAACTACTTTCACTACTACATAAATACTTTCACGTTTGTTACTGGATTTCAGAGGGAATATTACTGCCATTTATTTTAGGCCAGATTCTAATCTCCTCACTCAGGATTGGTAGAACCTTCCTTCACAGATATTTTGATGGACTTGGATGAAACTATTCATAGAGTCAGATATTCTTCTGCATGAATAGGGTTATCATAAAATGGCCCCTTATAACAAACCAGATGGCTCTCTTAATGTGCTTACTAATAAAATAGTACAGGAGGAAGTGAGAACTCCACAAAATCAAGAAAAATACTACAGCTCCTTGCCTTGTTTTCACCAAGTTAGTGAGAGATTTAATAAAATTGTGATTAAATAAAGTGGATATGAATCCAGCAATGCTGCATACTGAAAAATGGATTAGTGGTCTCTTGCCGTGTCTAAACCTTTCACACATATTACAATAGACTTGGGCAGGCCTAACGCAAAGTCCCACATCCAAACCCATCTGAACTTTGGGAAGATTTGGATTTGGATCTAAATCAGAGTCCAAATTCTGTGACTCTCATTCTCTCTAATGGGACCAAACCAGAACCTGAAGCCAAATACCACCAGTGTTTGGGAAGAGTCCAATTCCGTATTCAGTCTTTGAAGATGAGGTTCATCCCTTAGAAACAGGTAATTATACTGATCTTTGGAAGGGAAATATGATCACATCTCTGTTTTTAAGCAATATAACAAGAATATCCTAGAGGATTAGAGATCCATCAGTTTGATTTATACTTCAGCCAGAATTTCTGCCAAAAGTACTCTTGACTGTCTTCAAGCATGGCCTATAAATAGTATGTTTCTCTCTCATACAAGCAGACTTTCAACCAAATCATTTTACAATGTGCATAACTAGTCTGATTTAGTATATTTTATAAGACAATATACAAGAGGTGAGAAAAATCCATTATATCTGACTTGCTCAAACACAAGTATTGTTTTCAATTTCATTAACTGTTCCTTACTTTGGAAATAAGTGGGCAGAGGGAGACGTATGGTTCAGTTCCAGTTCTTACTTTGTCCAAACTCTTTCACTTACCCATAGTTATAAACACAGAGACTGGTCCTACAAGTTCATTTCTGATGTAACTCCACTGAACTCTATTTACATCAGAAATTAATATGAACCATTGAGGATCCTGAGTCTGCAAGACAATTAGAATTCTCGACTTTTAACGGAAGATGAGGGAGCTGGGCCTCATTGGACCAGGCTCTGCATTTTTAACTAGGGGTAAGTGATAGAGTGTGGACAAAGTAACTGGAACTGAACCAAACTCATGCCAGAAAAGTGCAGAAAAATTGGGCAGGTGAACAACTTTGCCATCAACTATACTGTATATTTTTGGTCTATGGGATATGAACTGTACTTGTATAGCCCCTTTCATCTGAGAACCAAAATGTGTTTCACAAACATGCACACAAATTTTAGAAGACTTCTATAAGATATGCAAGTATTGTTAGACCCAATTTACAGATGAGTGAAAGGAGTCACAGAATGCATAGGTGTTTTCTTAAGGTCAAGCAGCAAGCCAATGTCAGAACCCAGGAGGCTCTAACTTCCTGTCCCTGACTTTAAGCACTAGACTAACCTCTGCATCTCTGTATGTTAGGTGTATTGGCAATAAGCGAATATTACCATTAGTATTTATTTAATGTGTGTTTATAAAATGCATACCCAATGATTTTACAATTTGATTTGCTATAAATGAATGTAAAAGTTACAAATACCTCATATATTATTATAAAATGCTCTCATCAATTGGAATTGTTGCCTCCGGTTGGTTGAGTACTTAATTAAAATGTTCTCACCATTGTTCCTTGTAGTTCTGCTTCTTTGATTAAAACTCTTCTATCTTTCACTTTTATGACACCACTGTGACTCTGGAACCATGATGATAGTTGCTTACACACCCGGAATACATGGAACAGTTTCTTTGAGGCACCCTCCTTTGGTATCTCTCACTTTTTATAAGTAATTTTCTCTTATCTTTCCAGCACAATTCCTTTATCTTTCCTATTGTAGTGGGGGTGTTGCTCTCCTTGTCATGCCTTTCTATGGCTAGGTTATGGTCAGAACTGCAATGGGAAATGCTAAAATATCTTAAGTTTCACGAGTATTTCTCCCCTGATTGGAGTTACCAGTGTTTTACTAGTACTTCTAGCAGAAGTTCTAGAAATCTCACAAGGAAAAAGATTTTCACCCCAATCTTGTAGTCTCACCAGGTTTAGCTAAGTGAGAAAATTGTCCAAACCAAATACCACAGAGTATTCTTCTACCATAAGGTAGAAAAGCCTCAATAAAATTGCCTTCTAGGGCATAAGTAATAGCTTTTCCTCTTGCATCATTAACCTTTTTATAAAGTTGGTTTAGAGGACAAGTGCTGCTTTCAGTTTATAAACTTGAATTGAATTCATGCTGAATGATGTTTACAATGAATGTATAGAAATAAAAGATATTACCTCGCCCACCTTCAATCACATACACTGACATCTTGTTTCAGTGAGTACCAGGATTTATTATTACTCAAAGTAAATATTGACTACAGCAAAATCAAGTCAATAAATCTTGATATTCACCTCAGCGGGCCTGATTCTGTTCTCACACCCAATATAACTCAAGAATCACTCTTGTTCAGGCCCTCATTATAGAGGTGTGTGGGAAAGGGTTTTCCTACCCCATGAGAGTTTGCAAGGTATTTGACATTTTTTCTTGTTCCATACTGGAATGAAGTCAATCTTAAACATTACTCGAACCCATACTCTGAAAAAGTTCTGATCAGCTCAATCAAAATACCTTGCTTTGTTTCAAAACTTTTTGTGCTGAGCTTTTAATTTTAACCCCATTTAGCATAAATTAACTATAATTTTGAAACAAAAGTTGTTTTGAAGCAGAAAAATATTTTTTCCCTTTAGAAAATGTTGAAAGGGGCCACTTTGATCATTTTGAAACTTTTCCTCATAAATGTTTCAAATCAGGAGATTTATCAAAACAGACTCTTTCCTGCAAACAGTTTCAGTTTCCATGAATCTACATTTTCCAATGTAAAATATTTAGTCAGAATATTCCTGACCAGCTCTACTCAAGATCTCATACCCTAACTGCTGCAATGTCCTCTTCTCTTAATAAATCCTGCCTTTCTCCCCTTAAATCTATCAAAATGCTGCTGCAAATATCTTCTTGGCTTGTTGCTTTGACTATTTCACCTGGCTTTTTTGTATCCCAAGGCTCACTTCCTCACCCCTCCCCTTCTGCACTGCACTAGTGACAATCTACTAGTCTTCACTTTTAAAGTACTTCATGGCCTCTCCCCACTCTATCCATCATTTCTTAAATATTATCAAGCTGTCGACTCCTGACTCTGCCCCATTAATAAAAATTCCCTTGATTGCCAAGTTGTCAAATTTTCCAACAAGCACTATTGGGCATTCTCCCATCTCACTCCATATACCAAGTATGTTATCCTCCTTTAAACCCACCTATGCCATGATGTCTACAAAACACTAGACAATGGTTAGGAGAGCTAGCATGCTATGACTGACCTCTGTTTACTCCAGTGTTCATGCCATCACTATTCCCTTGTGCCTCTCTCCTCACCCCCACATTTTTCATATCCACCTATTGCCTCTTGTCCTAAACTCTTCTGGGCAAGGATTGGTTTTATTATCTATTTGCACAATGCCTAGCACCATGGGGTCTCAGCCTCTAGTTGCTACTTCGGTGTAAATAATAATAATCTCTGTTGAAATCAATCGAATTGCACTGATATAAAATAGTGTGAGATCCGAATCCATCTCTGTATCTCCTCAGAAACCCCATTTCACAGCTGAGGCATTAGAAGTGTACACTGCTTCCCCAAGCGCGCAAAGTGAGTCCACGTCAGAACCAGGATTAAGAGCCCCAGTAGATGAATAATGAATCTACAGAGCAGATGAAAGCACCTCAGCCTGGCGAAACTTTACATATGTTCCAGCCCCAGAACCTGATCCTGCACTATGTACAGATATTGAGGTGGATCCACATTTAGAAATAAACACCCTATGGAACCAATCTCTCCACACAGCTCAGAGCCATCTATGTGTTCCTGTAGTCACGTAGTTACTCTGCAGTAATAATTGTGGCGAATCACACGGACACTGCAACACACAGAGGGAGTTGTGAGAACAAAACATAAAACACAAGATGACTGACTGTAGGTCAATCCATAACCTGTTCTTGAGAGTTATAAATAGGAGCAGGACCGGAGTATCAGTCAAAAATTCACATATAAAATGTCCCTTCAAAAAAATCTCTCTAGAAAGCAAATAAGCAGAAAACACCCCAGTTATGTAGGCACAATTACTGGGTGTGGATCACTTCTGATCTATTTAAAGAACACGCTTTTATCAACTCAGTTTAGCCAATACCAGATAAAGACAAGAGCAGCTGCAGCAGGTGCTAGCTGCTTCAATTGGTCTATCCATTTCAGAATGACCACTCCTTTCCTTCTCCCCCCCCCCCAAGTGTTTTTTCTTAATGAACAAGTCACATTTAGCTTTTGCTTTTGTGAACTTCTCCCCACTCCTACAGGTACAGTTCCCAGGGAAAGCAAAAATACACAGGGTGAAGTCTTGGACCCAGTGACATAAAATTGAATTTGTCATTGACTTCAACATGGCTAGGATAATACCTTGCACATATCCCAAGGGTTTAAAAGTCTAAGATATCCAACCCACTCAAAAGTTCCCTGTGGTTACTTTCCCAGGCTTTCCTTTTTTATGGTTCAGCACACCTGTCGATCAATAGCTATTTGGAAAATTATCCCTTAATTATCTCATTACATACACAACTGTTAAATCAGTAGGCTCTTGAAATTTCAAACTCTAAGTGTTTTGATATACTTACCTCCAAGGGAAGTGGGAAAGTAACCTTGTAATTAAGGAATTAATCTGTTGCCTACCAAACATTCAGGCTGTACTCCATCCAATATTAGGCTAACATGGAAGAAGTTATATTTCCATGTATACCTTGTGCACAAAAAACCAAGACTTTTTTTTTGCAATTCTTGGAGCAGAGTGTTGATCAGCCATGCAGCCATTTGACAAGGCAAAAGCTGAACAGATCCACAACTCCTTCCAGCCGCTGCTCATGTCTAAGTCTTCTTCTTCCCTCCCTAGTTATAATTATTATTTATTTGCATTATGGTAGCACCTAGGAACATGCTGATCCCACTGTTGTGATGCCACTATTTTTTTTACCACCAAATATCAGAAGTGTTGGTGTAGTGAGTATAAAAGTGGAGTTATATATTACAGAGCATTAATGCTGTCCTTAAAAAAATATAATGTAAATCAGTAAGTATAATGTTGTCTTAAAAATAATTTAAATCAGTAGTTAGTTCAACTAGTTTTCAGCCAAGTTACTGGATATCTTTGTGCATCCATATATTTGTATGTATTCTTTCATTGTCCATTGTTTTAAAGAGGAACAGGACTGTGAGAACTAAGCTGCACAAAATAAGTAGCATTATTTGTACTGTTATAGCACCTAGATATGCCCATTGAAAAATGAGTGTGCCACTATGCTAGGCACTGTATAAACACATCATAAGAGAGGGTCCCTGCCCCCAAGGAAATTTACACACCAAGTAGAAAACACAGATAAAAAAAAATAGAGGTCAAGTGACTTGCCAAAGGTTACACTGCAGGACAGAACTAGGAACCCTGACCCCCTGTTCAGTGCCCTATCCCCTAAGACACATTGCCTCTAGGTACCAATTCTTGTAGGTGGACACCTACATCTCTCTCACTCCCGATTGGGTTTTATTCCAGGCTGCATGGTACACTGCAAATTCCCCAGCAAATTAGACTACCTAACCAGGCTTGCTTTGCTGTTCTCCTTAGAGGTTGTAAACAGTGTAATTGCCCACCATTATAAGGCACACCTTTTCCTAGGCTCAGAACAAGAACACTCATGAACTTGAAAATCACTCTTATGTAGTGTGGGCCCTTGTTCCCATGTGACAGGTGATCAGCAGACAAAGGTCCCCTCTGCAGGGCAAAGATTCAACAGGCTGTGTCTGCATACTGTTTCCCCTAGGGATTTCCTGGGAAACCCACTTAACTTTAAAAATTCATTTTTGTCTGTCTCATTGTTTCAAATACTTTTTTGAATCTCAGATCACTTCCCAGGATTTACATGTCATGACT